>JAHRHZ010000008.1:11407002-11467207 GCA_024137785.1 Ginglymostoma cirratum | reverse complement strand
CATCAGAAATGCATTTCTGATGAAGGGTTTAGGCCCGAAACGTCAAGTTTTCCTGCTCCTATGATGCTGCTTGACCTGCTGTGTTCATCCAGCCCCATGCTTGTTATCCAGTATTCTGTTAGCACTGTTTAAAGATAGCTGATAAATCTGAAAACCTTATCCTTCCTGCTGCCACACCCAGCCTTTCTGCTCTTCCCGATTATCCAGGTGTCTCTCCCACCTGACCCCTACTCCCATGTTCAAAGTGTAATTAATGTTTGGAACATAAACATTCCCAAAAAGAGGCACAAGGCCAAGGATTTTATTTCGGACTTACCAGGAGTGACACGCGAGGAGCCACACTTAGAGAAAGTGAATTTAAACTGCATGAGAATGGTATGCTAAGTGGCTGGACCATGGTTAGTATGGAGATGCAGTGGGAACTACTAAATGTCAATTTCAGTTAGCTGAAAAAACACTTGGGTGAGGTAGGTAGGCTCTGATTGATCAGACCAGTGCCATGGGGAATGCAGGAGGGATTCGCAGTCTGCATTACCTGTTCTCAATCAAAAAGGTGCAATGTATGGACATTCCTTTCACGTCAAAGAGAGCAAGGTCCTCTGTTAATATGTGTATCGATTCCAGTAAGCACAAATGAATCTCGCTGAACTTATCTGATGATGATCAAAATTTGGTTTCCGGTGTTACTCTTAGCAGAGTCAAGTTTATTCAGTAAATATTGTTCAGTAGCAGAACCTCATCTGATGTTGGAAATGATGTTCTAAAGTTTGCAAGCACAGTCTGGTTGAACACAGTTGGTGAGCTGCACACTGAATGATGCAAGGGATGTATTGTTTGATATGGTCCACGAGCCATCAGGATGTACAACTTACATAACTGGCATCACACCAGCTCTGATACCACATTACTTATTTGTGTGGGAGGCAAAAATGTCTTACTGGCTTGGCAGCAGTATCCTGTTATTGTAGCAGACTACTCGTGCGTACTGCAAAGTAACAGCGTGAGACAGCCAGCTTCATTCAAAAGTTTGAGACCCCTTTCTAGATCACAGTGTGATTCATTCATGCATGATGGAAGCTACACATATTAACTCAAAAGACTCTGCTCCTCATAGGCAAAGGAAATTTGTCCATATTTTGTACCATTTTCATTTAAGGAATGAGTCAGGGAGACAGGTCAGCTAATCCCTTTACGGAAACCAAATCAATGGGTCACAAATGTAACACAGTAACCAATAAATTCAATATGGATTAAAGGTAAAATCTCTTTCTGCACAGTCACTGTGGTAAATAATTTTACCTTCATGGGGAAGCTGGTTATTTGAGAGTGATAACAAGAATTTACTAATAGGTTTAAATGAAGAGGAATGGTGGCGATTTGTAGGATGTATGTATTTACTAGTTGGACAAAATGACCAGCTTCCAGGAAGCTAATTTATGTAATAGCTAGTCGTCTTTCATTTCATTAGATTTTAAACCCATTTGATTTCTCTTTCACCTATTTCTCTAATCAGGCCTGTTCAGAGATGTTACTCTGCATCTCTGGAACAGGTGGGTTTCGAACACTGACCTCTTGGTCTGGGGCAGGGGCATTACCACCATGCCACAAGACGGTCCTTTTGATGCTCTTTCAATTAATGCTCGTTAATTTGTTCTGTTTGTCTTCTATTTGGCACCTAGTCAAAGTTTGGAGGATCTGAATTTTAAAGGAACTTGATCTGAATTCAGATTTTAAAGGAACCTGGTAGAACATGAACATTGTTAAAGTGAAGCAAGTTGTCAAAGTTCTTCATCTTGCACTCACCGGACAAAAGCAAGAATACCAAATTTCAAATCATCATGGCAGTTTATACTACAGAAGGAGAGTGCTAATTGGTCGTATACCTTCTGATTTGGCCCAGACATTGCCAAGGCAAAGGCAAGAAGGATCTCTAAACTCCCCAAGTTCCCAGTAATTTAAAAAATGATGCAGAGCTTAAACTTATTCTTTTTGTTTGCAGAGGGTTCCCTGCATATGAATATATGTCGCGTATAGTGAGCGTAGTTAACCTGCATTATTAGCTTAACTGATTATCTTAAATTGTTAGCATCGGCATTAGCAAAGGAAGCTATTAAGAACCTGATAAACGGCACTGATCCTGACTGAGCCAGAAGCATCTGAAAATGGAGGTAAGCATGGAGCGAGTTTGATTGAGCAAGACCTTGTTAGTTGTTAATTGTAGAGTGTTTGAATATTGAATTATATTCAGGTGGTGGGCTTTAACTGGGCATTTTCTTGGGCTCCTAAATTTGAAAGCCTTGGCATTTTGTTGCAGCGCCCATTAAAGGGTGATTCATTAGTTATTTGTGAGTTTTGTTCATTTGATGCTCTATTAAATATATAGTAGCTCAGGTCTGAACGGTGGTCTTTGAGGTTTGGACGGCCATGTTTATAATGCGTATCTGTATCTCTGTAAATAAAAGGTGATCAAGTGTGTAATGATCAGGTTGCAGTTCTTGCCTTCACCGTCTGGTTTTCTGGATTAGAATAATTGGATCCTTGGGGGCACTGCAGCTGTAGTTTGATCAGCCAGTCACTGTGTTGTAGGGTGAAGAAGGGTTTCTGAAGAAGGGTCTAGGCCCAAAACGTCAGCCTTCCTGCTCCTCTGATGCTGCATGGCCTGCTGTGTTCATCCAGCTCTACACCTTGTTATCTCACTGTGTTGTAGGGTGATGGTCCCAGTTACAGTTAGGGAAATGCTAAAATGCAAAGTAAAATACTAGTAGCTCTGCCCTGTGTGTACAACAAAGTGTGCCAGTGATCAAGCACAAATAGTCCATTCCTCTTGTTTTTTTTCAACAACAATAATTACTCACTTTCTGTTTTGGACCCAGCTGGCTCTTGCTGTTGCAGACCTAGCCATACAGATGACATCATGGAAAAGCTGTGTCCAAACGCTAATTGAGAAGTGAGTGTTTTCTTATACATTAAAGATCTGGGGCACTGGTGGACGAATGATTATTTTCTGGGCCAGAGGCTTGGACTCTGAATCCAGGGACACTTATTCAGATTCCACAATGGCAGTGCGGAATTTTCATTCAGTTAATTAAATAAATGTGGAATTAAATCTAGTATCAGTAATGATGATCATGATTCGCATCTGGTTTGCTTGTATCCCTTAGGGAAGCAATCTGTCCTTTATTATCCAGTCTGGCCTCTGTGTGTTTCCAGACCTACAGCAATGTGGTTGGCTGCTAACCGACTTCTGAAGTCAGGAAGATATTCTGTTGTAATGAAGAATGTGGCTCATCACAATTTTCTCAACAGCATCCAGAATGGGTGATACATGCTGATCTTGCTAGTGATGCCCAACATCCAGTGAATGAATAAATTAAAATGTCTTCCTTTTTCTGTCTTGGCCCATGTACCCACACCCCGTAGTGTTTGCTCTGGACTGCAAAAAGGTGCTTATCAAAAGTGGAATCTCAGAATTTGCTGGGGTGGACAGCCAGGTTAACATCATGGGAGTTCTTTTAGCCTCTTGGGTATTCCCATTGCTTTCTATTTCTCCTCCTTAACCCCATGTTATTGCAAAATTTGTGATGTGGAATTGTTCACTGGAAAGTTTTGAGGTTTCCTCAGAATCTTTTTACAAAGGAGACTCATGGCTGGCTGAGGGAACCATTTACTCCACTCATTAACCAGTGCTGTTCTGAACCTAGGCTTCAAAGACAGCCTTCCAATATGGATCAGAATCAAGTGCTGGAAATACTCAGCAGGTGAGGCAGCATTTGCAAAGAGAGAAACCATTTCAGATTGAGATGACTTTTCATCCGCGCATTCTGTTATGAGTTTTTCAGATGAAAGTCAACTGGAGCAGAAGCATTAACTCTGTTTCTCTTTTCACATGCTGCCTGACCTGCCAAGAATTTATTTGATTTTTATTGGTTTATGTTTTGGTACATCCACTCTCCGTTGTATTTTGCTTTTGTGTGCCCAGACCTGCTTTGGGTGTTTAAAGAAGGTTTGATTGATCTCTCTTCCACGCGTGCTGACTTGTAGGTACGGCAATGATGAGTCTGCACTCCCATTCCTGCTGGAGATTCTGACAGTGCTCCCAGAGGAGGTGCACAGCCCCTCGCTACGAATCGGCACCAACCGAAGGACTGAGGTCATTGAAGACTTGGCCTACAATGCCAGCATGGTAATCGCCTTATTGGTGAGTTATTGTTGGTATCGAATTTCGTCTGACTGCACTTGTCTGTGTGACCCTGTGCAAAATAAAATCATGGTATCTGCAGCACTGACCTGTTGCCCATCCTCCTTTAACGTGCTAGCTTTTGGAGTGCAGTTTCACAGGATGCCATCTTGTCCAAGTAGCCACTCGAGCCAAAGTTATGAAATATCAACAGGCTCTTCAGTCAGTCAGTGTCACAATTCAGCTCTATCCTGTCCTTAGCAGATACCCAAATGCCTGCGCACCCTGGAGGAATCATTAGACAGTGATCGGGAACTGCATTCTTGACAATTTTCCTCCAAGGCCAGTTCCAGTAGACCATTTTATTTTTAAGCATGCAGTGATAGCATCATCTCCTTTCCAGCCACATTTCTGCTAAATGGTGGCTCTTCCACTGACCCTCAGTTAACTGAGGAGAATTGCTTGAAGGCTGACCAGCTTTAGACAAAGTGTTGAATCTGGACTGACTTTAATCACGGAATTCATGACTGTAGTTTTGAAAAAGAAACACACGTACAATGTTATAAATGAACGGAAACTATTATCTTCAGATTTAATCTCTTAATGTTTGCATTTTGTACAACTCTTGTTTTGGCTTTTTGACGGTTAATGCAGACCTTTCCATGGCTTTCAACACCCAAGGGGGATTGAGAGAAATTTCTCAGCATTCTTTCTCCTGGGTTTTTCATCTTCATTGCAGCCCTCAAACAATCACTTGATTTGCACTGTTTTGGGGATATTGTGATGCATCAGAGATTGCAGTTTTGTGGTAGAGGCTGCATGGACCAAAAGGTCTTTTTGTTTTCATTACTGTGCATTCATATAGCGTTTGTTTGGGTTTCAGACTAGAGATTAACGGACCTTCTAAAGGTCTGAGGTTTCTCTTAGTCTCTCCAAAATACCTATTGTCAAGATGTCCTTCAAGACATTAAACGGTGCAAGTGAGTTGTATTGAGGTTGCGTTTTATGAAGTTTCACTTTGTATGTGGACATTTTTCAGACAGCCTACATGGAGCGCTGTAGTCATGATGAGAAGTTGGTAATTAAAGTCTTCCGATGCTTGATGAGCTGGATTAACCTGGGCATCCTGCACAACGATCACATCGCTAACAGCCAGTTACTGGTGGCACTCTTCCAAGTACTTGTGAGTATGAACTAAGCAACTAATCAGCTTGCCAAAGTCAGTATTTTAATTGGGAAAATGCCAGTGTCTTTTATTAAATGTAGTTCTCTTCAGTCTTCTTTTGAATGTCTCTGTCTTAGGCTGAGTGCTGATCTACAGACTGCAGTCGTGGGCAAGACTCTTGACTAGTTTCCCTCTTCATGAAGTATGGGTGCCAGGGTCAGTGTAGTAGCTAATTTGCCCTTTATGCCCATTAGATATCAGTTTGCATAAACAGCAGATTGAAACTGGGACCTTCTAATTCTGTGGAGTACCTTTACCAAAACGGCAGACCTATTCCTTCCATTTAGTTTGTGCCATCCATAGCAGCAACTTGGAAAACACGTGCCCTTTGGCATCATATCATTCTTGGTCTCTTGTAATTTTAATCTTACTTGACTGCAAGCTCAGGATTGTTTACGGTCACATTGATCATATCTTTATTGACATTATTGCGAGGGAGCTGAGCTGTCAAAGAATTATTAATTCCAGTGGCTCCAGTTTTAAGAATTGCCCTTCCTTCCACTCCTGAAGGCCTCTATGCTCTATCTCATAGCGTATGAACAAATTCTTCATATGCGAACCTAGATTTATTATTGTCAGCAGGCTGTTTGACCGGGCGGTGCATTACCGTAATTTCTGCTGGTAATTTCACACAACACGCTCATGTGACCAAAGGTGGAATAACTTGAGCCATTGACTTAAATCCCACACCCAGCCTAAATTGGAACCAGTGTATTGTCTACAATCCAGGTGAGATCAGCCAAATCCACTTGGCCTGGGAATTGAAGATAGGGCCTTCTGTTCTTGGTGGCACAGTGTTGCACCTGGCAGTTTAATCTGCTTACAGGGCCAGCCTTTGTCTTTATAATGATCTATTTCTCCCCAGTTGAACATTGTGTGGCAGTTTAATTCTGCGAACCCAGGAAACTTGTGCCTGCTGATCCTCGCCCTTTGTCTGGCCTCTGTAGTGTTTAATCCCAATCCCAGAAAATTGTTTTGGTGTTCTGGTTTGTTTACAGTCTCATTGACTGTGTTTGTGTTGACGTTGCCTCCAGTAGAGCTTTGCTTTATCCTCTATTAAAGGAACACACCCTAAGCGAGGAACTAAAAGGGAAGGTCTGTGTTTAATTCTGTTTGGAGAAATAGTCTGTTGTAGGATATCACATTTGCTGGTAAAATTTGGCAGAGGGCAAAGGGATGGTGAGGAACGATAGTTGTGTGTTTTGCCATGTCAGTGAAGCATTGTCCACTTATTGTTCTGATTTAAATCCCAGTGTGAGGGGGTGATGCAGTTGCTGGACAACCCAGAAAATCAAGAAAGGCAAAGTTGGTTCTCCATATCGTGACTTTGTTTGAAAATGTAGCTGTGGATATGCTCCAGTGGTTCAGGGTGATGTTTAAAAAGGAACATTGTAGCATTAACTTCAGTTGGATTAAAAGACCTGCGGTCTGGTCACTGATTTGCATTCAGAACGAATCATGTTTCAGGGTTACCCTAGTCTCCAAGTTAGTGGGATGAAAATCAGCCAGAGTTCCTGCAATCCAGTCTTTGAGAAGTGTGTAGATGTTGAAAATATTAGGTGTGAGGTATTCCTCCACCTGCTCAACCTCTTGACGAATAGTAGGAGATCTCTTGGTTGAAGGTGCCTCAGCGAGAATCACCACCTTCCTTAGGAGAGATGTGCACAGGGAGGAGAGGGTGATGACTTTATTTTTGTTGTAATGGTTTATTTATATCTTGGAAAGGATGAAAACTGGCAGAAAAGCTGCTGAGCTGATTGTGTCACAGGGTTATCAGATGTAATTGACACTAGACACCGAAGTTTTTGGGGATAGTTAAGCTAGGCCAGAAAGCCACCTCACTCCTCCCAGCGAGTCTCTGCCATGGGGGATGTCTCCCCATTGTCATGCACAGACAGGACAAGAGTTGAACCACAGTCTGTCCTGCATGGCTTGTCACCATCATGTCCTGTTGACGGCCTTGCTCTCTGAAGCATCGAGGATCTGTTATATAGGAATTTTTTTTTCATGCTGACTCACTGGAGCATAACCAGGAGCAAAGTCTACTTTGTAAACCCTATTTTGCATCCTGAGCACAAAATGCAGGCTGGTGCACCAGTTCAGTATTAAATGAATGCTGTGACTGTGTTGATGAGACATTAAACTTGACTGCATGTTCTACTGTCTCTCAATATGTTTTAAAGAAGCAGGATGGCATTCAAAGAAGAATGGGCAATTCTGTTGGTGCCTTGATCAATACTCCTCTTAACCCATATCACTGATGTGTCACTTAACTCATTGATTTGTGTGTGCGTGTTGCGGGGGGGATGCGGGGTTCTCCTTCTCAACAGATTGGTTCCTATGTTTGTCTATTTAATAGTGACTGCACTTCAGTGTAATTGTTTGTGAAATATTTTGGTATGCTTTTGAGATGTAATCAAGCATGTGAGAAATGCAAGTCTTTCTGTGCATGTTTGAGTAGAATGTAATGTTCACGATAATGGAACTGCAGTGCTTGAGAAGTGTTGAAAGAGAAATTGTACCTGAATTTCAGAGGCACAACCAGACATCCTCAAACCTGCACGAGGTGGCAAGTGACTGTGTATGCGCAGCACTTTATGCAGTCGAGGGCTTGCAGGAAAGTCTACAGCTGGCATTACAGCTTCAAGAAGGGGTGACAGCACTGGAGGAAGCCTACCACACTGCAGTCGCCTGTGAGGACATGGACAAGTACGTTACAGTTACGTTCTACGCTTGGCTTTGGTTTGGGTTTGTAATGATGCTGGAATGCTTTTGTGAGGATCAACTTGGGCATCTGCTGGTTAAGGCAGCAAATATAGTCTGGGTTCGACTCCTGGCCTCTGCGAGTAGGTTGATATCATCCAGGCCAAATTTAAGCAGAAATCATTCTGGAGGCAATGAGAGCAGTCTATTTTACAAAAGCAAAATCTATTTGATCAGCAAACTACAGCAAACAGTTTGCAGAATTTACACAGTACAGCAAGCACAACTCATGATTGAAACTACCATAAAGCACCCTGATAAAAGGAGGTTCTGAGCAGATTCTGAGGAAGGGTCACCAGAACCGAAAAATTAACTCTATTTTTTCCTTCACAGATGCTGCCAGACCTGCTGAGCTTTTCCAGCAACTTTATTTCTGTTCCTGATAAAAGGAGGGTTGTTCCTCTGGCTCACCAAAGTGGTGGATAGTTACATGTGTGTCTACAATCCAAAGCAATCATTTACATCAGTGCAGTCTCCAGGTATAATGATGGAGGAAGTCTCTCAGTTGCTTCCATACTTATCCATAATCATGACATTGTATGCAATTGGATTTAGGGAACCTATGATAGGCCTCAGTGTCCCTGTGGCTAGAGAGGTTTTTTTTTTAATACTGTCTGCCTCTAATCTCCAGCTGGTCATTCCTACTAGAAAATCCAGTGGTCTGGACAGGGAGAGGGTAGGGGATGGTGACTCTGTGTAATAGGAATGGCCAGTGGCAGAATAGTTGCATTGCTAGAACTTGCATGTGAAGGCTGACCAAACACCTGGATAAGGTATTGACTGTTACAAGCGTTTATGGAATCATAAATGGCCTAGTGGTATTATCACTAGAATATTAATCCATTGACCCAGGTAATGTCCTGGAGTCCTGGGTTAAAATTCCATCCCAGCAGATGGTGGAATTTGAATTCAATTTTTAAAAAAACCTGGAATTAAGAGTCTAATGGTGATGTGGAGGTGCCTGTCTTGGACTGGGATGGACAAGGTCAGAAATGACACGACACCAGTTTCTCGTCCAACAGGTTTATTTCGAAAACACAAGCTTTCAGAGTTTCACTCTTTCTTCAGGTATTAGTGAGAGAGGTAGTATCAGACACCGAATTTGTAAGTAAAAGATCAAAGGGTCACACCACGGATGAGGATATATTAAACAACCCTAAGATGCTGTTAAATCTTTAATCAGTTAGAAGGTTTTAATTGTTTAATACGTGTATGTAAATCCCCAATTCCTTTTAAGTCACTGTCCTGAGAGAACTAAAGGCTTTATCAATGTAAGAAAGAATTGACATTTTAGGTCAGACAATGCATGTTAGGTGTAAGGCCTTGTTTAGAATCTGTTTGTGGTTTGGTTTGGAGTCAGACTGGTTTTATTTCTAAAGGAATTTATAAAACGCCACATTGACTGTTTAACGCACAATTTATAAAAACCTTATCGATTTTTGTGTGTGTGTGTTTGTGTTTGTTTGGGGGAGCGGGGAGAAGACTGAGTGTGTGAGAGAGAGATTGAGGGGGAGGATGTGTGTGTTTGGGGGGGGGGGGACACGGGAAGAAGACTGAGAGTGTGTGTGTGAGAGACAGTGAGAGTGAGGGGGAGGGGGGGAGAGAGAGAGAGGGTGTGTGTGTTTGGGGGAGAGAGTGTGTGAGAGAGCGGGGGAGAGACAGAGCGTGAGGGGGAGGGAGAGTTTGAGAGAGAGAGAGAGAGAGAGAGAGAGATGGGCACCTTTCGACAATTGTCGGATAGGAATGTTCCCTCCCAGTGGGAAAACATTTCAGAGACAAGGACATTCAGCCTCGGATCTTGGGGTAAATGTCCTCCAAAGTGGACTTTGGGATACACAACAGTACAGAGTCATCGAGCAGAGCCACATTCGGTTCCCATGAGGATGGCCTCAAGTGGGATCTTGGGTTCATGTCGCATTACAGATGACCCCACCACCCTAGACACACACACTCTCTCTCACACGCGCGCACACACAAATCTATGGCGTAAATTTGTATTTGCAGATACATTCTATTTTGTTCAAAAAGCATGCAATTTATAGACAGTCAATGTGGTGTTTTATAAATTCCTACTTTAGAAATAAAACCTGTCTGACCCCAAACCAAACCACAAACAGGTTCTAAACAAGGCCCCACACCTAACATGCATTGTCTGACCTAAAATATCACCTCTTCTCTACACTGATAAAACCTTTAGTTCTCTCAGGTCAGTGACTTGAAAGGAATTGGAGATTTACATATACATATTAATCAATTAAAACCTTCTAACTGATTAAAGATTTAACAGCATCTTAGGCATGTTTACTACATCCTCATCGGTGGTGTGACTCTTTGATCTTTGACTTATAAATTCTGTGTCTGATGCTACTTCTCCCACTAACAGCTGAAGAAGGATTGAGTCTAGTGGTGACCGTGAATCCATTTGTTGATTGTTGAATAAACCCGTCTGGTTCACTAATACCCTTTCGGGAAGGAAACTGCCATCCATAGCTGGTATGGCCTACATGTGACTCCAGACCCATTCATGGTTGACTCTTACTCTGCCCTCTAGGCAATTAGGGATGGGCAATAAATGTTGGCTTAGCCAGCAATGCGCTCATCCTATGAATGAATAAAACAAAACCCTGCACAAATACTGCCTGCAGGAACAAATTGTTTAAAGGCTAGTAACTGAGTTATTGACAGCTTAGAAATTCGAAAAGTTAATCAAAGCTGTTTTAATTTGAATGATGTAATTATATTTTAAATGATTGCTAGGATTTCGATCAATTCAATTTCATTTTTTGCACTAAAAGCGACTTAAAAGTTTCAGGCATCTGTAGTTTTCATCACTGGCTAAATGATCCTATCAACTGCAGAAATAGTAATTAGTAATAGTACTAACCCTGTTGTAAATTCTGTCACCCAAAGAAACATGTGCCAAACTGTTTCTTAGACATAGCAAGGTGGCACTGACTGATAACATCTTTGTGGCGGCTGCTGCACTTTGCACAGAATGTATTTTGAATGTGGAACTTGCTCGTCCGTTGAGTAGTTGACACAAGTAACTGATTACTTTTACAGGAATGTTAGAAAGCATATGACGCATAACTGAGCAGGAGGGTGAATTGATCAGGTTAGATGGAATGTGCTAGAAGGAGCATAAACACCTTCATAGAGAGGTGGAGCTGAGTGGCCTATCTCTGGCTGTCACTTCTGTGCTTTTGCACAAGCCTTAGCTCAAGTTAGTTTAAATTGTGTTTAGTTATGTTTTAAACTGTCCACCTTTCATGATATGCTACCCCACACATGGTTAGTAAGTTAATTGGAAAAGTCACTGTGGAGTGCGTGGTTGGTGGTGTGAAGTTACACTCTGAGTTAAGAGAATGGAGCTTTAATCTGAGTTCAACCTTTGTAGCTGCAAGTGCGAAAATACTTGATAAATAGTATAAAGGAAGTTGTTTTTGTGTCTAACCTGTGTTGAATTGAATAGAGAGTGCCAGGGTCAGTAGAGGGAGCATTTGTACAATTTCTGACCTGAGACTTTATGTTTCCCAGGGCACTGAACTATTGCCGGATTTTCACTGAACTGGCAGAAACGCTGTTGGAGATGGTTATCCGTTCACCAGGACAGGGATTGGGTGACCTCAAAACGCTGAATCTCATCTTGAACTGTGTTGGACATGAGCAGTATGAGGTCAGTTCAGGTAACAGTGCTCATGTGTTGAGACCAGCATGTCATAAACTGCTTAACCACAGAGCCACGCAAACGATCCCTGTGCAGGCAGAAGCAAGTCAGTCACTTTAAGCTACTTCAAATGATCTCCCCATAACAAAATTTATAGGAGTCATGTGTTTAAACAAGTTGCCCCCACACTTCAGAGAGTATATTGGTTGAGACTACCTGTTACTTGGACCTGCTGCTCTTCTGTGGGTTTTAGGCTCTGTGCATTTCACTAACCCCGAGTCAAAGTGCTGAGTTAAAAACAAAGCTATGTGTTCAGTCATAAAGAGCAAGATAAGTAACTGAGCTGTTCCAGTTCATTGAACTTGAATTGTGCTGCTGTTGTATTGTTCTTGACTAAACCAATTCCACTGATCACACAGAAAGCAGTCTCAAAATTAAACTGCAATCTCTAAATTCTGAATAGGTCCCGGGGTAGTACCAGGGCGCACTGACCTCCTGTAGGCCTGCTGGTTGTGATTCAGGTCCTAGGCAAGAGACTTCAACACACAATCTTGGCTACACTTCATTGAGTGTGCTGCACTGACAGAGGTACCATCTTTCCAGAGAGATGCTAAGTCAGAACTTTCCAAACTTTTCTGGAAATGTAGTGACATTTTGTGGCTTAAAAGTTGCTGCTACCTTGGTGAAAGCAAGGTAGGAGGGAGAGACAATGAGACAACGTGTGTGGGCGCTGGTGTGGGGGAGTTGCAGAGCTGAGTGAGTGGACCGGTGGAAGGGTGCAGAGGTGAGACTGCAGGGTGGATGGAGACGGCTGAGCTGAGAATTTGGCTATGGGGAGCTGCAGGGGTGTGAGGATGGAGTACGTGGTTAGTGTTTAATCTTCAAGAACCTTTTTGAAATCTCATCACCCACCTTTTCAGTAGCTTATTTGGAACGAGAATTAGCCCACAAAGATCAATCAGATAAGCCACATCCACTAATTTAAAACAGTCTTACGGTCGTTGGCAATTGGTCCCCACAGAGCTCCATCGTAACCATCCCTGCTAAACTTTGGGAAGCCCTGTGTTAAACCAGGGCTCCTCAGTTCTTTGGGGGTGATGTAGAAGGTCCCATGACACTAAATCAATGAGTTCTCCCTGGCATCCTAACTGATGGTTAATCTTTAATCTGGTTTAGCAATGTTGATTAGCCAATATCACTCAACCAGATTCTCTGATCATGTGGTAGTGCTATTTGTGAGAGCTTGCCGTGTATAGATTGCCTTCTTTCTGTCATTCATTGCAGTGATGCTGTTTCAAAGTATCTTAAACGCTATAAAATATTTTGGTCTGGAGATGGTTTAAGGCACTGGATAAATGTGATCAGAAAGTGCTGAGAAACTCAGCATCTGTGGACAGAGCAACAGAATATTCGAACAAGCCCCGTATTAGACTCAACGTTAATTCTGTTTCTGTCTCCACAAATGCGACAGACCCGAGTTTCCCGTGCACTTTGTTTTTATTTCAGATCTCCAGCATCTGTAATACTTTTACTGTATACATTTGACCTTTCTTTACATTGGGTGGGCTTTACTTTTGTATCTGATCTCTTATGTGCCTGATGTGGAAGTGCTTTGGGCTGTCATTGAATGAGGTAAGTGAGAAACATCCAGTTTTCTAGTGGTTAAAAACTGTAAGTATTTCTTCGAAATAGTGCTGAAATGAAATGTGAGTTTAGTCTTGATTGTTAATCTCTCTCTAATATGCTGTGTGTTGCACAGGTGGCGGAAATTACATTCAACTTCTGGTATCGGCTGGCCGAAACTCTGCACAGGATGAAGGACCCCTCAGTGAACCAGATCTTCCGGCCTTATTTCCAAAGACTGACTCAGTCGCTCACCTTCCACTCCCAGATGGACCCTGATCACGTATGTCACCTTTGATAAGAAAGCATGCAAATGAGGTGGTGTATAGTGACTCCTAGCCCTGAATAGTAGGAGGATGTTGGAGATTATCCCAAACCAAAATTTCCATGATAATTACCTCCCCCTAGACTGCCCAATGCATTCCTGTCTTTGTCTTTTAATGTTCTATTGTTTGCATAGAAAGAGTTCAGGGAAGATGCATGGTAATCCAGTAAGGATTAGATCAACACTGAGATCCTCTTGAGTAAATGAGCATCATGAAGTGAACACTAACCTTTACCTTATCAAATGTGGGTTCAAATCCAGTCCTGTATTAATGGAATGCAACCTTACTGTACAGGGGCAGCTTCAAAGCCCCTGTATGAAGTGAATGTGGTCTCACTGCAAACAAAAACGAAGTTGCAGTACTGAATTAGCAAACGTGCTAAGATGCCATATGATGGCTGATGTGGAAATGGAATAATATCTGCAATGCTGCAATAATGGGAGCTTTATTCATTCTGTGCTCAGGCGCATTGTTGAGGCTTGAGTTGAGGAAGTTTTCCTTTGTGCTTGTGGACACTGTACCTATCTGGATGTGCTCTATATTGATGCTGAATTCACAGAAATGTAAATTGTATTATTCCTCCATGTTAACACTTCGAGGAAATTCACCGGGTTTTGTAAAAATATTTTGTTGGTTTGAACCTTAATTTGATATTTTGCTGAACAAGACTATTGGAGTGTGAAAGGTAAGCTTTTCTCATACCTCCCGATGCAGTCTGCCATCGTTAGAAGTTGCTGAGTTGAGATGGCTTCCCAATGCAGGGGTTTTGGGGTCAGTATCAGTATGTGTATTAGCTCCATGCTGACTGAACTTATTTCCTTAACAGGAGGGAGTTCTGGACGAGACAGATGATTTTTACGAATTCAGACTCCGGGTCTCCGATCTTCTGAAAGATATTATATTCCTCATTGGAGCTTCGGAGTTCTTCTCACAGGTAAGTAAGGCACAATTTTCCCAAACTTTGGTCCATACAGCTAGAAAGAAAGCAAATTAATAAAGTAAGACCCATTCAACACATTCATTCAGGCACCCTTTGCAACATCCTACTGTTAAATGCCTGAACTTACTGTTTGCGTGTTCACCTCTGCACCTTAACCACCCTGTGATTGACAGCAGTCCAGAATGTACCTTTTTGTCCCACTGACTTCTTGTTCATGCGGTGTTTAGTTTAAAGCTGTTTTGTGAATACATGTGGGAGTTTTGGGTCCTCAGTTGTATTGTTCTTTTCCAGCTGTATTCAACACTGAAAGATGGCAGCCCAGCCTGGGAGGAGACTGAAGCTGTGCTTTTCATCATGACGGCATTGGTGAAAAACTTAAACCCGTGAGTGAGAGATCTGTGGGACCATGTGGCATAATGCTGCGCTTGTGGTAGTGCAGTGTGAGATTGGACTGGCTTTGTGGGGAGGAGCAAATGGTTTAATTCTGAAGGCACAACAACATCCTATTTTCATCAAGTCATTCATGTTATTTTGAATGGTGGGTGTTACAGAATTTGACCATCTTTATTTTTGTGGGATAAAGTTCCACAGCTACTAGTAATCACCAAACATGCAAGCCCAGACAGTGGCAACTAGGGAGGGTGTTGCACCTGAGTTTAGTTGCAAGGTTCACTGGATAGCAACAGGAAACTGAAGTAATGAGATAAGCCAACTCCATCTTTCGCACTCATTCTCCATTTTAAATTTCTTCTACCTTTCTTGAATGTATCCCTGGTTTGATGGATTATGAGGTGACTGATGAGCCCAGGCAGTTGATATCTGAAGGGTTGTTTAGAGGTTCTTGTGCTGCTTTGGACACTTTGATTTGGTCTTTGCATGTTCCCAGTGACATCTTGCAATGTGCTCGATGCTTCCCAAACAAGTCCTCTCCATTTTGGCTGATCACAAGCCAGCTTCTCCTGCGAATCAGTGGGGATGCTTCCGCTCTTCAGGGAAGCTTTGAGGATATCCTTACAGTCGTCACTTTCCTGCTGGGAACTTCCTGCTGTGACCAAGTTCAGACTGAAGCAGTTGCTTCGGGAATCAGATGTCAGGCATACAATCAATTTGAATTCTGTGCAAGGTGCCTTGGGACAAGAGGATATTGCTGGTGAATGCCTTCCTTGCCAGTAAGCTGCAGTATGCTGAAATTCACATACTGGTTATATTCACTCTCCAAGAGCAGTCATGTTTTAGATGGAGCAAATGTGGACTGTTGTCCTGACAGAATCATAGACAACCAGGAGACATCTCTAATCATCATCTTTTAACAATCTGTTGCTTAATGGACCAGTCAGAGGAGCTGTTTATAGCTAGTCTCCTGTATAAGGAGTGTTGTGAGATCTAGAGGAATAGTGTGATGGATGTATATTTGTTGGGTGGGGTCAGGGAGGGAGGGCGGGCAGGCAATGCTGCTACTGCTTGATGTTAAGTATCCATTAATGATGGTAATAAAATGACCTTCCTCTGTTCTCCCCATTTAAATCCCAATGTTGTATGTCTTTGGGTTGATTCCCTTTCCATCTAACTTTGGAAGGAGCATAGTTAATTCAATGTCTCACTTTGAACCATTGACCATACTGGTAGGAAAATTGTTGGGGGAGGACAGCACTAGTCTAGGATGCAGGACTACCTGTGATCAAATATCTTACTGACACACTCCCTCCCAACCTTCTGTATTAGTAGTGGCTACATGGGTGTAATATTAAAGTGTGTTAAGTAAACTTAGAAAAGGAGAAAGCTATTGGAAGGCTACAGAGCATTAATAAAAACCTACTTAGAGTTATTCCAGCATCTCTTAAAAACTGTTTGAATGCAAGGTGTTGATGATGGGATAAACTGTCTCTACATGTACTCTGCTGATCTGCAGGTGCCTTGGGAGGTGGCATTAATTCTGGCACCTAATGAGCCCAAATAACTTGTGGAAAAGAAAACTTTGAAATTAGGAAAACTGATCTTTTTCTTTACACTTAGGGAAAAGGAACAAAGGCTGGGAAATGTTGTTCAGGCAGTAATCAGCCTCCCTGACAATACTCATCTAGCGGTGCAACATTCTGGAGTCCAGCTGTTAGGTGAGATGGGCGAATACATCAACAGTGTGCGATGTCTAGGTGAGTATGGAGTTTTTTTACCCTCCTAGATTGTCCTTGATGTATGAGATGCATCGCTCCTAAGTCAGTGTAGGCTGGAGTTATTCACTGGCAAAGATATGCTGTCATGACATACATCCTCCTGTCTGCCTCCATGGTATCGCAAAATTGAGGAGCCAGTTACCATGCCAAGAATTGAAAGGGTTGTATCTGCTTGCTGCACCTTGATTAAGTGCCGTGTATATAGCAGCATAGAGTTGTACAGCACAGAAATAGCCCCTTTGGTCCAACTCGCCCATGCCAACCAGATACTCTACCTTAATATAGCCCCGTTTGCCAGCACTTGGCCTGTGTCCCTTTAAATCCTTCTTATTTGTATACTCATCCAAATGCCTTTTAAATGTTGTAATTGTACCAACCTCCTCCACCACCCCTGGCAACTCATTCCATACACATTACCTCTGCCCCCTAGGTCCCTTTTAAATCTTGCCCCTTGCATCTTAAACCTATGCCCTGCCGTTTTGGATGCCTGAACCCTGGGAAAAAGACCTTGACTAATCACCCTATCCATGCCCCTCATGATTTTATAAACTTCTATAAGGAACCCCTCAGTCTCCGACACTCCAGGGAAAATAGCCTCAGCCTATTCAGGTCATTGCCCAGGAAATTAGAGATACATTTGAAATGTGTGTTGAGTTTAACTTTATTTCCTCCAACCCCTCGTCCCAACACCCAGTATGGCAAAATAGCTTACTGGCTATTTCATTCATGAAGAATAATCAAGGCAATCGAGTGTGACTGACGCTCATTGAACTGTGTCCCTGTTAAGATTAATGTCTTTGGGTGAAATAATTAAAATTTCACAGTGAATCAAATGGTATCTTGTACTTCACCAGTATCCATTTTAAGATGGTATGTTATTGTGCTGGTTTTATTAATTTTGACAGAAGTTTCTAAAGGCAAATTATCCTTGAACGCTTAAATCAGTCAATCAAAGTCCTTAGTTAGATTGTCAACAGTCAGACACAGTCCTCCCATCATGAAGCATTTACACCTGATTTCCAGCTTGAATTGCAATTAGGAGTACAATGTGTGAATAGATGAGTTAGGAGCAGGAGTCAGCCACTCGGCCCCTTGACTCTGCTCCACCATTCAGTATGACTGATTTGATTGTAACCTCGGCTCCACGTTCTCACCTACCCTCAATAATCTGTCACCCCTTGCTTACCAAGAATCTATCTATCCTGGCCTTTAAAAAAAAAAGTTTCCACCATTGAAAGAAAAAATTGTCTTAAATAGGTGACTACATGTTTTTAACAATGACTCTTGTTCAAGATTCTCCCACAAGGGGAAACAGCCTTTCCTTTCCTATCCTGGCAGATACATGCCCAGAGCATCCAACCTTTTCTTGTAAGACAGCTTTCCTAGCCCTCATATTAGTCTGGTAAACCTTCTGAGTGAATTCTTGACTGTGGTGTTTTCTCAAAATGCTTTGTATCAATCTTCCTTCAGTCTTAAAAATAACAGATTAAATGTGTCAATCCTCTTGCTGCTTCTCCACTTAACTGCTGCTAAATTTGCTTACATAGCAAGTCATAATTTCCAGCAATTAATTATATGTGATGCACTTGAGAACATCCCAAGAGAAAGGATAACGTGCCACATAAGTTGCACATTATCTCTTCCTCTGGCCCCTTTTGCTTCCGACGGTCTAGGGACATCTGAGACCCTCTGCAAAATCTGACTTCTCTGATTCTGATCACTTACAACAGCATGTAGCACAGGCTGAATGTAGGACTTGCTGATTCTGTTTCATTGTTATGCTGTACGGTGTATTTCATCTTTTTAAACTTAAAACCCTTCAATCACTGTGGTTAAAGATCGTAGATGCCGATGCAGGAGTAAAGTGTCTCTGGGATGACATTTTATTGTTTCCTTCCCAGAGCTGGTGCTAAATTTCCTAACCCAACGCTTGAAACAGAAGGAATTAGCAAATGCGGCTGCCAACTCGATCCAGAACATCTGTGCCATGTGCAGCGATGCGATGACACGGCACATTGAGGGTCTGCTGCAGGTCGCCTCATCCCTGGATGCCCTCCCTATTTCTTACGACTCCTCCATTGGTCTTCTGCGAGGTACGGTAGTAAATCTCTTACCACGGTGAGCAGCATGAAATAGCCATGCCTTAGTCGTGACATACCCTAACTTGTGTGAGCATAGCTCTGAATGATGTGAGCTGGCTGCATTTATCTACGAAAGAGCTGTTTATTTTAAGACGATCATCAAACAAAAGTAAAATACTGCCACTGCAGGAATTTTGTTTTATAAGTCAGTTTATGGGCTTTGGGTATCGCAGGCTTGGAAATATTTGTTACGTATCCCTACCTGCCCTTGAGAAAGTGGTTTGGAGCTGCCACCTTGAACTGCAGTCCTTGCAGTATAGGGGCACCCACAGTCGTGTTAGAAAGGGAGTTCCAGGATTCTGGCTGAACGATATGAAGGAACAGTGATATTAATTCAAGTCAGGATGATGTGTGGCTTGGAGAGGCTCCTGCTGATTATGCCATGCCTCTACCAACCTTTTTGTTCTAGGTAGTTGAGATTGCCTGTTTGAATGTCAAAGAAGCTTTGGTGAGTTGTGCGTCTTGTCAGTGATATGTCCTGCTGCCACTGTGATTCAATGCTGGAAGGAATGATAGTTTTTGAAGTTAATGGATGGGGTGCCAATCAAGTGGGCTCCTTTGTTCTATGATCTGAAATCAAATTAGAATGTGGTGCAAATGCTTAACCTAGAAGACAGCATTTATGGAGGGGGAAATATTTCATTTTGGCTTTTCATCAGAACTCACTCCTGCGCATCATCCTAAAATATTAAAGTTTTCTGCCTTTGCAGTTGCTTTCTACCTTGCTGAGTATCTGCAGCATTTTCTGCATCATCATTCCCTCAGTCTATTTGCTAAATATTTTCTGTTCTATTTCAGTTTCTGTAGCATTGTTGATCCCAGACTCTGCTGATGTTGTTATACATTATTGAACAAAACTGCACGTAAGGTAGCACAGCATGATGACGCACACAGTTGAATATCTTGGGTTGCTTGCACGATCACCTGTGACAGAAGTGTAACCAATTTCGCCTGACTTCACCATAACAGTACAACTCAAAGTGCAATCTCCGGGTTGATCAGCTGTAGAAAGACAAACTCTAGTTGCAACTGCTGTGTGTTTCTGCCTGTAGAGTTGGATGTGAAAATTTCACCTGCTTGATTAATTAAAATCCTAGTTACTGCTCCTGCCATCTGCTGTAACTCAGTCCCTGAGGCCCTGAACCCAAGATTAGCACGTTAGCAAGACAAAAACCCAAAATTCTCCTCTCTTGCAAGTGTTATCTTCACAAGTGGAGGAAAAGCCCTTTTCTCTGAAAAGTCTTGATCCCAGCTAGTGAATCTTTCAGTCTTTTTGAATTCCCTGCCCCCTTAAGTAAAACTCTTCAGCATTTTGTTAAATACGTTGGAAATGAATTTGCTTGAGTTCAACATGTTTCTAAATCAACAATATCCCTAACCTAGTGACATGTCTGATAAAGATGAAAGATTCATTAAGCCTGGACTTAAAGCTGCAGTAACACTTTGTTTTTCCCTCCTGCCCTCTCATTTTTCCTTCCCACCTCCATTTTCCAACCTCTCTGATTGCTAACTAATAGAGTCGTCTTGTTCTAACTCTTAATTTTTTGTTAATTCAAAGTTATAGCTGACGTTAAAATAATTAGTTACGTGTATGTCTTGATGTCTGTATATTATTACTAAGCCACATGATTGCAAGTTTGACTTTTGGATTGGTGTGATTAATCCTTACTTGGCCTAGCACTGCCCCAATTAGCCTCAGGATCCGTGGACGAGGAAGCGAGATGAGGGAAATATCAGGTCAGATTCCTGCTTCCGATTAACCTATAAGGCAGCATTAGTGATTCACTAATAATTCCTGATCCACAGTGCTCTGTTGGAGGGCCTGTGCTGCGCAATGTTTGTGTGGCCTGCCTACATGAGGAATGGCCAATGGGCTGGATCCCCAGAAGGGGCTGAGGATGACTCTTGAAGCAATGCAAAGAATGAATCAAGCCCTTAGTTGGTGAAAGTATCAAACCAAGATTGACTTGAGAAGAAATTTATCATGATTTGTTTTGTCTTGGGTGAAATGCTATTCTTGGAGAAGGTGTTATCAGCTTCCCTATTGTTAAGTGATGAACACTCTTATTCTCACCAGGCATCTCCTTGGTATTGGCTCGGATGCCATCAGACAAAATCGAAGAGACCTTCCAGCGCCTTTGTTCCATGCAGGTCACTGCTCTAAAGAAAGTAAGGAAAGTTGTGATTTCTTCTCCAAAACGTTCTTTTATGGGATGTGGGTGTATTTGTTGCCCATTCCAAATTGCCCACTAATTGAATGGCTTGCCTGGCTATTTCAGAAGTCACTAAAGAGTCAGTCTTGCTGCTAAGAGTCTAGAGTCGCGCATGGGCCAGACCTGGTAAGGATGGCAGATTTCCTTCCCTTAAAAACGGTGATGAATCAGATGGAATTCTACGACAGTTGATATTTTTGTGGTCTAATACAAGCTTTCAATTCCAGATGTTGTTGATTGAATTAAACCTCACCAAAAGTCTTGTTGGAATTTGAATTGGTGTCCCTGTAACATTGTTGGGATTTGCCACAGTTCTCACCCTAGGTGGTGGTATAGTGAGGGAGTTCTGTTGGTGACTTCGTAACTCTCCCTTTAGGTTAGCTGAGTTGGCTGGACAGTTGGTTTGTGATACAAAGTGATGATAATAGCAAGGTTGAACTCCCACATGGACTGAGATTGCCATGAAGGACACTCCTTCTCAATTTCTCCCCTCACCTGAGGCATGGTGACCCTCAGGTTAAAGCAGCACCAGTCATCTCTATCCAATGCGAGAACCAGCCTATGGTCTGGTAAGACTATGGCGACGGTACTTTACCTTTAACCATCTCTTTCCTGAAGATTTGGGGTCCAATTATGGTGCTGTTCTTGCGGGGTGTGTTGTGTTCTTACAGCAGTGAGTGTTAACCCTATCACCTTTGTCTCTTTAAAGCTGCTGACATCTGAGCAGACCAACGGCATCTCAGCAGACCCAGCTATATGGTTGGATAGACTGGCAGCAATATTCAGGTATAACCACTGCTTTTTGCCTATGTACCTTTTTTTCATTCTTTAGGACGTGGGCGCATCTGGCAAGGCCAGTATTGTTGCCCGTCACTAATTGCTCTTGAACTGGGTGGATTTTTAGGCCCTTTCAGGGGGCAGTTAAGAGTCAACCACATTGGTATGGATCTGGAGTCGCATGTAGGCCAGACTAGGTAAGAATAGCAGACTTTCCTCTCTAAAGGACGCATCCCTTCAGAAGGAATTAAAAAGAATCATGTCTTCCAACAACCTAACAACTTCAACTCTGTTGTTACTCAGTAGGTAACAGCCTTGCCTCTGAGTCGGAAGACTCTGGCATAAAATCGAGGCTGACTTTCCAGAGTAGTTTTGAGGCAGTGCCACATTGTCTTTCACCTGAGATGGAAAACTGAAGCTCTGTCTATCCTCAGGTGGACATAAAAATTTCCATGACCCTACCCCTGGTCTGATGAGCATTTTCTCTCTCAATTGACATCGCCAAAAGAAAATAATCTGATCATTATCAAGTTGCTCTTTGTGCACAGCTGGTGTGCACAGAATTGATTGTAACACGTCAGAATGCTTCTTTAACTGCAGAAGGCTTTGGGACGTCCTGTGGTCATGCAAGATGTGATACAGATGTGAGGTTCTTCCTTTTAACTGTAATGTTTGCCTATTTCTGGTGTGTTGGACTTTATTTCTGAAATAACATATTCTGCATCCACCTCCCACCACCATCTCACTCCTCATTTTCTCTTGCACTGACAGGCATACAAATGCAACAGTGGGAGAAGGGAGGCCGCACCCCTGCCAGAAAGTCATCCAGGAGGTAAGGTCGCCAAAACAAATGTTTGTTATTTGTAAAGGAGGATGTTCCGCAGCCATGGTTGAAATAGAAAGTGAAATGCACACAAGGTCAGTCAGCATCTGAAGCAGGGTCATGTTCTGGGTGGGAATCATCATCAGAACATAGGGCCCACCTAGCGTGCTAATCCATAACACTATCTTTACGGCATTTTCTCATTTCTCAAGGTTCACCTTGTTTGTACCCATTTCCACTTTAAGTCACTGGTTGTAATGGAAGACGGCTCGACAGCACATCTTCTGATCAAAATCTGTTCGTTCCTAATGAATTAATTAGCTCTGAGGACGTAACTTCCCTGCAACCGGAGTAATTACTCCAATAAAGCTAGGTTTAATAGCTTGAAGGAGGCTGGAATAAAGAGATGGCCACACATTATATTTTAATTTCTGAGATTTTGCTTTTAATTCGATCGCACTGACAGAATAAAAGTCACCTCTTTCTGCTGAATCCCAGATGTTGTGGGGTCAACATATAGATTGGCCCCTTTGCTCAGCGCCGAATATGGAGATGGCCAAATAAGGGTGGAAATGCAAGGAATGCTCTGGAGAGGATTCTTCTGAGGTTGGGGCAGATTCAAGAGACGTCTAAGGGATCCTGATGTCACACATCTGAAGGTATATAATGGAGCTGCATCTGATTTTGCACACTTCATTCAGTCATAGTTCCACTCTTCCACATGCTGTATCACGTCTGGGAGTAGTTTGGTATAACGGGAACAAGGCAAAATTTCTTTGGCTCTAAAATCTCTCACCTTGCATAACACTTGTAATTCAAAGTTCATTTAAGATGAATTGATTTTTTTGATTGCAGGCTGAGAATTGGTGAAAGTGGCTCCCAATGAAAGCTTTTATACTTAAACTGAAATTCATCAAATCTTTTTGATTGCAGATCTGGCCAGTGATTTCTGAAACGCTGTATAGACACCAAGCAGATAATAGGATGGCAGAGCGTTGCTGTCGGTGTCTGCGTTTTGCAATCAGATGTGTGGGTAAAGGATCCGCTATGTTGATTCAGCCCCTGGTGTCTCAGGTGTGTGTTTGCACCCATGTCAGTCTATGTTTTGGCTCTACTCTTTGTGCAATAAATAACTGGGTATGTGTGATAATTGATGAACCACTATGGAACACAAACGTTCTCTGAAACATGCTCCAAATTCCAGACAATTTTGGGCACTTGACAATATAATTCCAGGTTGAAGCTGTAGGCAGTTGCTTCAAGAATAAGTGCTGTAGATTGCAGGTATCTGTAAAGGAAAGGAGTATGGATTGGCTTATTTGCAAATATAGGGCAAGTGAGGAAATGAGGGTTGGGAAGAGAAAGTGAGTAGAATTGCAAGCAGTTTAAAACCAAAGGTCTGAAACTAAACTGGAAAATTATTGTTTTGTTTGTGGTGCTCTATCTGATTTCAGTTGATTCAGCTGTATCTGAGGAGATTTGACAGAGTGGTTGCTGAAGGGATGTTTCCCCTTCTGGGTTACAGTTTAACAATAAAAGTCTCATTTTAAGATGAAATTAAGAATTTCTTTTCTCTGACAGGCATGAGTTTGAAACTCTCTTCCTCAGAGTGTTCTTGGTTGAAAAGGAATGGGGATTTGAGGTTACAAACAAATCTTACTGAATGGTGGGGTAGGCTCGAGGAGCTGATGGCTGCTTGTATAGGATAAGGTGTGGGAGTAGGAATTTTTGTGATACTCCAGTAGAATGAACTGTAATTACTGTGTGCATTTCTTGCTGTCTCTCCTCCCTTTCCTCTACCGAAGATGGTGAGTGTGTACCAGTCCCATCAACACTCCTGCTTCTTGTACCTTGGCAGTATTCTGGTGGATGAGTATGGCAGTGAGGAGAGTTGCACGCAGGGCCTGCTCGAGATGATGCAGGTTAGTTTGCTGACTTTTGTGTGTAAACGCTTTATCGAAGTGAAGTCTTCTGTCTCAATCAGTTCTTGAGGATCCTACTTCAATTTGACCTAACCTCTTGGTTGTCAGCAATTTTGTAATCGGATTCTGGATGATCCAGATATAGAATTTCAATTGAAAGGAGTATGTTAGTTTGGACATGTAAAAATAAAACTGAGGAAGAGAGGACCTAAGGTCACTTCACAAAACATCTATGACCATGTAGAATTACTAATACATTCAGGAAATAGCCATAGTGTGCTGATGCCCTATAGATTATTATTAAGTGAACTACTAGCTACATTGTTATTCGAATCTTTTTATCTAGATTCCAAAGGTTCAAAATCCAAAAATTATTACCATGCTGCCCGTAGAACAAAACTATTTCCCAATCACCACCCACTGACTTCTATTTTTCTGTATTGGTAGCTCACTGTGACTTGTATGGTCACTGACTGATTCCTGGGATATAAACCTTTTACACCCGTTCACCAGCATACTCCTGCTTCCTTCTGCTGGGAGTTGTCATTGGCAACCCCAATCATTGTCTGTCAACCCAGTCCTACAGGGGGCATTACAGCCGAACAATATCTAACCTGATGTCCTTCAGGAATTAATGGACAATAGTCGAGATCCCTGGCTGATTTTTCACACCCCACCCTAGTTCAAGATCATTGAAGTTAACCATTGAGTCTGGTTTTCATAGAATCTCTACAGTATGGAAGAAGGCCATTCGGCCTATCAGGTCCACGCTGACCCTTCGAAGAGCATCCCGCCTGGGCCCCCCCCTCCCCAATGCTTAGACCCACCTACCCTATCCTCATAACCCTGCTTATCCCATGGCCCACCCACCTAGCCTGTACGTCCTTGGACACTATGGGCAACTTAGTATGGCTGATGCACCATGGACTGTGGGAGGAAACCAGAGCACCTGGAGGAGGCCCTTGGAGATACAGGGAGAATGTGCAAACTCCACACAGACAGAGTCACCCGAGGGTGGAATCAAACCTGAACCCCTGGTGCTGTGAGGCTGCAGTGCTAACCGCTAAGTCACCACTTCCAACACTGACTAGGAATGAAACTGGGATTCGCTAGTCTGTCTATTCTCTGTATATTTATCGATGGATAGTGCTGTGAATTGTTAATACATTCGTACTTCAATGATTATCAAATGTCTTATTGCAATTCTTTCTTTCAGGCATTTTGTGGGCCAACATTCCAGCTGCTAGAACAACCTAGAGGTTTTCAGAACCATCCTGACACTGTGGATGACCTTTTTCGCTTGGCAACAAGGTAAAAGTCAGCTTTCACTCACAAAGATAAAGGAATATTCTACTTTCACCTCCTTTTCAATTAATTGTTATCTCATAACGGTTGATGTGCAATAAAAAATAAATGACGTTATGTTCATGAATTTGAGAATGTTTATATGTGTATCTGTGCATGTAATCTCTTGGAATGAAGGTGACACTAACATCAAAGATGGAATTGAATCCAGGGGGCAAATTAGTCATGATCTTCATGTTTGGAGGGCCCAAGTAGCCTACTCTGATTTATGTTCTTGTGCTTATGGCAAGGATTTGGTTATGCAGTCTTTTTAACATGGGGGTGTCTGTTGCAACTACTGTATGATCCTGGCTGACCAGAAAACTCTTCTGCTGTTACTGCCTGCCATAGGCATATTGGAAGGATTTACAGATTGATAATTAACTTATTTGACTGTTGTGAACACGCCTTCTTCGGCAGTCAAGTCCTGAGGTGGAACCCAAACCCAGAGCGTTTGGCACAGGTAGGGATGCTACTACTGCACCACAAGCTTATGATTATTTGGTAGCATCACAGAATAATGTGTGAAGAGATTCCTGTAATGGTCGCTTGTTGTGTCAAATGTGTGCAGCAAAGTGTAGTAGAACATAGAACATTGCAGCACAGGAACAGGCCCTTCAGCCCACCATGTCTATGCTGACCATGATGCTACTCTAAACTAATCCCATCTGCCTACTCATCATCTGTTTCCCTCTGTTCTCTGCCTGTTCATGTCTGTCTAAATGCATCTTAAATGTTGCTATCGTATCTGCATCCACCACCTGTATCTGCATCCACCACCTCCTCTAGCAACACATTCCAGGCACCTGTTACCCTCTGTGTAAGAATAAAAACAACTTTCTTTGCACATCTCCTTTAAACATTTCCCTCTCTCCCCCTAAACTATGCACCCTAGTATTTGATATTTCCACCCTGGGAAAAAGACTCCAACTATCCAACCTATACAAGCTTCTCATAATTTTATACACTTCTATCAGGTCACCTTCAGACTCTAACATTCTAGTGAAAGCGTTCCAACATTGTCTGGCCTCTCCTTACAGCTAATTCTCTCCAATCAAGGCACCATCGTAGGAAACCTCCTCTGCATCCTCTCCAAAGCCTCCACATCCATCCTATAACGCGGCAACCAGAACTGTGAAATAGTGCTCCAAATGTGACCTGACCAAAGCCTTTTACAATTGCAGCATGACGTGCTAACTTTTATATTCAACATCCTGACCTAGGAAGGAAAGCATGCTCTCTGCTTCCTTTGCCACCTTATCTACTTGTGTTGCTGCCTTCAGCGAGCTATGGATCTCTATTTATTAATGCTCCAATGCGTCTGTCCATTTACAGTACACTTTCCTCTTTCATTTGACCTCCCAAAAATACCTGACACTTGTCTGGAGTAAACTCAACCTGCCATTTCTCTGTCCACCTTTCCAGCTGATCTATATCTTGTGCACCTTTTGATATCTTTCCTCACTATCCACAACTCCGCCAATTTCATTGTCATCTTTCCCTGGTCTGCTTACGTAACTGTTCCTCTAATTCCAGCTGGCTATTGGGAGACCTATGGTATAACCATATCACCATGATTGAACCTTTATTATTCTTAAATTTGTTTATTCTTTATGTTTCTCCATCCAGGTACAGTTAAACTGTAGAGAAGCTCAGTAGTGCAACCCGTAGGTCTGAAGAAGAGAGGCAAGGTTTTACTGAGTAAAAACCAAAAGAACTGTGGATGCTGTAAATCAGGAACAAAAACAGAAGTTGCTGGAAAAGCTCAGCAGGTCTGGCAGCATCTGTGAAGAAAACAATCAGAGGAAGGGTCACCAGACCTGAAATGTTAACTCTGATTTTTTTTCTTCACCGATGCTGCCAGACCTGCTAAACTTTTCCAGCAACTTCTGTTTTTGTTGTTGGTGTTATTGAAACTAGGTTCAGTAACTTTTCTAGTGTTCACATTGGGTTCTAGTTCCAGGGAAAACGTGAGAATAGAGTGAGAAAGTGAAGCCGCAGGAATCAGCCGCTAAATGGTTTGTCACTTTTGTTTTTGTAGAAGAACATTACTGGGTGTGAGCGTCGCTGGCAAGACTGAGACTGACATTGTAATCTGAGTTTTCTTTGTGAAGTTTGTATAGAAGAACACTCTTCTTGTGAGCCACTGCAGTCAACATGGGAAGGAGCTCTTGTGATAGTTATCCTAAAAATACTTGAGGATTTTAGTGATGAAGAAGCAGAAGTACCTTTCCATGTTGGAATGGTTTCTGCATTTTGGAGGAATCTGATGGTGCAGATATTCCCATACACCAGCTGTCCTTGATTTTCTGGGCGTTGGAGTTCAGAAATTTGCGGAGTACTTTTGAAGAGAGCTTACCTTGATCTACCTGACAGATTTTGCAGATAAACCACAATATTATTGAATATCAGAGTTGGATTGGGGAGTATGAGCAACTCATTCCTGCTCCCAATTCATATATTTGTATTTAGCCTTTTAAGCCCATTTAGCCATTCACTGAGATTATAGCTGATCTTTTGCTTGAACACTATTTTCTAGCACTAATTTCATGCACCTTGATGTTTTCGGGAGTAAGTATCTATTGAAAACAATACTTTAACATTGCTGTAAAGAACCATGTTGCTGAAGATTTTCATCCTCGCTCATCCAGAAAGAAACAAATCATGAAATTTTGCATTCTTATGTTTGCCCTGACAAGTGCAAGATGAAAAGGCTTTGGCAACATGTCTCTTTTTGGGCAAGGTACAAAAACTCTTCAGTGAGCTGTTTAGTTTATTTTCTTCACATCTTGCATTTTATATCATTCTTTGAATTTGATAACATCAGTCATTTATACAAGTAGTTTTCTTCCAGCACCTCTGATCTCCTGCACCTCAAAGTGGTTCACCCAAATGGACCAGGGGCCAGGGGGCGAGGATGAGAATAACAACTTTCCATCCACGCACAAGTAATCACCATAAATTCTCATATTGACAGCTGTTGCCTCCCAAGTATTTATCTTCTAAAAATAAGAATTGAGCAAGTTACCCCATCACAATAACAAACTTCTTGCTTTCCCAGGAAGTGTTAGCTGCTGGGAAACTTTTAAGTGTTGGCCTCTGTGGGATCATGGGTCACTGAAGAATCTAAATTTATTTGATACTAATCAACTGATGCAGTTTCTGAAAGGATGCCTGCAATTATGTTGAGTGCTCTTAACCCTTGGCTAACTGTCTAGTTAAATACAATGCAATGTTTTTGGGAAGTTCCTAATGTTTGCATCTAGAATTAGAAAATTGATTCAATCTGGCACTTTCAAATTATTTTTGCTCATTGAATTGTGTTATTTAATATTCTGTCTTTTGGCTTTCTTACTTCAAAGCAGTGAGCAACTCCGAATTTCGCCTCTTGTACCTCAAAATGTAGAGCCCAGAGATCAGCACTTCTAAGTGACAAGACACTATTGTACGTCATATCAGCACTGTTTCAGTCCACGTCATTTGGCCACCATGCCACCCTCTCAGTGAAGCCACAGTCTTGTCTTGGGTGAATGGCCATGCATTGACTTTTCATTAGAGACAGTTGTGATCTTAATATAATTGGAAATCTTTGTTGGCTTAGTCCTGTCCGTCTGTACTACACCCCCAGAATGTAATGTGATAAGCACAAACTAACAATCGAACCTAGCCCCTCCAGGCCCATGTTTCAATGATACACAACACAATGATCTGTTGAAGAACAGATAAGATGTTCAACAAATTCAATAAGGACTTGTATTGATCTAGAGCCTTTGACATAATGACCTATCCCCAAGGTGCGTCACAAGAGCATGAGAAAAACAAAGTATGACACCAAACCCAGTGAGAGCGTAGTTCCACTAAGTGAGGGATTGATCAGAGACATGGATTTTAAGGAATATCTTTGAGGATAGTAAGGTAGAGAAAGACAGAGATGTGGATTGGAATCTTAGTGATTTGGATTTTATAGCCACCTGTACTCAAGTACTGAAGTGTATATTGTTGCCACAAATGGTGCCATCTTAGGTACAAAGATACCTAGGTGCAAAGTAGTAAAAGAAACAAAGGTAAAGAAGTTAAGCCTTGCCTTCATAGAATAAGTAGAAAATAAAGAAATAAGGTAACAGTTAACATTAAAGACCTTCTTAATATAAACTTGAATTTCAGAGGGAATTCTGGAGCCTTGGACCTTAGGCAACTGAAGGCTCATTGCCAGTCATGAAGTAATTTGATCGAGGTTGCAAAAGAGGTGAGAATTAGAGAGCTTGAGGTGTTGGTGGGGTTTGAAAGCAAAGTTTTTAAAAATAAGGTGTTACTCAAGCAAAGGCCACTTTAGATCAGTGAGCATAGTGGCAATGGAGAAATGAGACTTGCTGTAGGTCAAGACATGGGCAACAAGCTTAGCATGACCTTGAGCTTATGGACTTCGGCTTGTTAAAGTTTGTTAATTTTGCCGTAACACTAATGAAAGTATAATTTACTCTCACATAAGTTAATGGCTAGTGAAATTAATAATGCGTTGCTTCATTATGGCTTACATATTAAATCTGTTGCCAGAATGGTACTGTGCTGTGTAGGCCATTAGATCCTGCACTCAATCCCTGGTCTATACTAATTCATTTGGTCACCTTGAGGATGGATGTAGGTCAGTTTGTTTGCCCATGGTTGGGCTAAGATGGTGAAAGATCAGCCAGGGCTTGTTCTTTATCATATGAGAAGGGGAATGGAGAATAAAAGCAGAACAGCCTTGCTAAAACTATACAAGGCAGTAGTCAGACCACAAACTGAATACTGTCAACCACTTTGGTCCCCTATTCTGGGGAAAGGTATATTAGAGGCAGACCAGAGAAAGTTCACAAGGTTGATCTTGGGTATTGAGGGACTGTCTTCTGAGGCAAGGTTGAGTACATTGGGCCTGTACTCATTGGAGTTGAGTAGAATTTGAGGTGACTTTATTGAAACCTACAAGATTTTTAGGAAAGGCTGTTTCTCCCTTATAGGAGAGACTAGGACCAGAGGACATAACTTCAGAATAAGGGATCACACATTTAAGGTAGAGATGAGGAGGGACTTCTCAGAGCGTAATGAATCTGTGGAATTCTTTATCACAGAGAACTTTTGAGGCCAGTTGGTTAAGTATATTCAAGATTGAGATAGATTTTTAATCAGTAAAGAAATTAAGGCGTATAGAAAGAGGCTGGAAAATGGAGTAGGTGATTATCAAATCAGCCATGATCTCATTGCGTGATGGAGCAAACTTGTTGGGCTGAATAGTCTACTTCTGTTTCTGCATCTTATGGAGAAGACATTGGGTTATGGGGAGGAACACATCGCCCTATAATGACATCTACAATTCAACTGCCTGCTGATACTCTCAGTAGAAATGCATGAAGTAACTTTAGCGTGGCCTTTAAGACTAGGCTGCAAGACAATTTGCACTTTGGATACGGGAACGAAGAACATGCAAAGAACTAATAACATATAAAATAGTTGCCAAAATTGATGTTTTTCTCTGCAGATTCATTCAGCGAAGTCCAGTTGTTTTGATCCAAAGTCCAGTGATGTCCTTAATCATTCGATGTGCATTAACAGCAACAACACTAAACCACCGTGATGCCAACTCTAGTGTGATGAAGTTCCTACAGGATCTGGTTCATGTAGCAACAATCAATAAGGTGAGGAGATAAAAGGTACTGCAGATGCTGGAGAATCCGAGATAACAAGCGTGGGGCTGGATGAACACAGCAGGTCAAGCAGCATCATAGGAGCAGGAAAACTTGACGTTTCGGGCCTAAACCCTTCATCAGAAATGGGGGAGGGGAAGAGGGTTCTGAAATAAATAGGGAGAGAGGGGGAGATGGATAGAGGAGAGGATAGGTGGAGAGGAGGCAGACAAGTCGAAGAGGCGGAGATGGAGCCAGTAAAGGTGAGTGTAGGTAGGGGGGTAGGGAGGAGATAGGTCAGTCCAGGGAGGACGGACAGGTCAAGGGGGCGGGATGATGTTAGTATTGAATATCCACCCAAAGGCGCAAAACGAGCATAGTTTCAAAAGACAATCTCTGTTGGTTGGATTCCCTCTCTTGCTCCAGAAGTAAAGACTGTACCACTCAGTTTAGTTCAGTGGTTCCACTCATGGCTTCCATAATCAGCAGGCAAAATCCTTCCTCCAGGCAATGTTCTGTCTGACCTCTGCTGTGCAGGAATGGCATTCTTTTCCTTGTCCATTGTCATGTAGCCACTCAATTGTGCCTCGTAATGGGAGCATTGTTTCTGCTCAACTCTCTTGTTCCCTGTGCACCGTGTTCCCAATTGCACTGCTGCTGCACCAGCTTGGACCAGTGTTTCCAAAACCTTTTCCTGTTGCAACCCCATTTCAAGTCTTGAAACTTGCTGCGACCTCTTGACAAGAACTACATGAGCTACAAGGTGAGGGGACTGGCCATTCCTGCCTCTGAACTTGTGATCCCATTTGGAGTTCTAGTCCCCATTGGTTGAACAACCTGGCAAGAAGTGAACATTTGGCCCAAACTTCAGCTGCATAATCTAGACTGCTGAGGTGTGGAAATGACAGTGTTGCAATGTCAGAAATACTGTCTTTTTCTTTCAGATAGTGCTAAATCGGAGTATCCCTTTAGGGGATACCAAACTAAACTAAACTAGTTCCCTTTGCCTGTATTTGGCCCATATCCCTCTAAACCTTTCATATTCATGTATCAAGCCAAATGTCTTTTAAGTATTGCAATTGTACTTGCATCTACCACTTCCTCTGGCAGTTCATTCCTCAACGAACCAACCATATGAAAAAGTCACCCCTCGGTTCCCTTTTTAAATCTTTCCCCCCTCAGCTTAGAAATATGCCCCTTAGTTTTGAATTCACCCACCCTCAGGAGAAGAGCTTTGCTATTCACCTTAACCATGCCCCTCATGATTTTATAAACCTCTATAAGGTCACCCCTCACCCTCCTATGACCCAGGGGAAAAAATGTCCCTGCCTGTCCTTATAATTCAAACCTTCCAGTCCTGGTAACATCCTGGTAAAGTTCTTTGTATGATCACCAAAAACCAATTTAGGTGATTGTTTATTTTGTTGACTGTGGGCCAGGAACTCTCACTTATCTATATGCAACAATTTATTAGCTGTGAAGGACTTGGCAAAGCTGGAAACTGTGTAATTCCAAGTTTGCTTTTAATAACAGGGGGGAAAATAGTCATTTCCTGCTTTTTTTTGATATTGCTAATCACTGAAACTTCAGTGTCTACTCAACTCTCCTTAAAGTCACTCCTTGTGTCATAATATCTCCTTGCGTAGCTTGGTGTCAAATATTGTTTGACTACTGCTGAGAAGCTGCTTGCACTGTTTTGCTATGTTAAATGCGCTATATCAATGCAAGCTGTTGATGAAGTTGGTGTTCTTACTTATAATGATTATAGCCTATGGCCTTCGAGTGGCAACTCAGGTTAGTCATATCAGCAGAATAATGCATCACATCTTAAGTATTGTATTGCTGTCCTTTTCAAATCAGCATGTTCTCTGATGCTGCCTAAATACAGCCAAATGTCAACTAAGGCTCCCTTAATCATTAGACTTTATGGTAACATTGTACTTGTTGGCACATTTTAGCACAAAGAAGATTTTGAGCTCCGGAAGAACTTGGTCCATGGATTTCTTGGAGAGAGCGGAGCACTGCTTGTTGCACAGCTTGTGCAGGCGTGCTGCTTCTACCTTGTACCGAGCATGCTGGGCAATGTGGCTGATGTCATGTGGGAACTCCGCATTTTTGACCGGAAGGTGTGTAGTGGGACCCAATTGGTCTAATTCACGTAATGCCTGTTACTTTTTCCTGTCTGTTCTTGAAGGCTTAGTAGGTTAATGCACTGTATAGCTCAATAATCAGTTACACAATCTGCACTCATTAATCGTAATGAAATTTTGGCTGCAGGGCAAGGGAAGGATTGGGCCAAGTTCATAGTCCTAGAGATCTACAGCATGGAAACAGGCCCTTCAGCCCAACTTAGCCGTGCTGCCCAGTTTTCACAATTAAACTAGTCCCATTTGCCTGCGTTTGGTCCATATCCCTCCATACCTATCCCATCCATGCACCTGTCAGTATGTTTCTTAAATGATGAAATTGTACTCACTTCCACCACTATCTCTGGCAGCCGTTTCCAGTCTCCCTGTTAATTGCTATCTGATGTAACATGTTGCAAGTACATATGTATGGATAACAGGTAAAGAGACACGGGTTGGTGCTCTGTGTCCAAATGATCAAAGTATCTGGAAAGCATCAACACAATGTCGACTGTTTATGCTTAAAGTCTAGCATCCATCTGACTATGCCTTCAACTCAATGCATTATCCATTGAAGGAAAGCGGCTGATCCATTCGTGTGATTAAACAATTTCTAAGTAGTTGTTTCATGGAATCTGGGCATCATTGGCTGTATGAGCATTTGTTGCTCATTCCCAATTGTTTTAGAGAAGGTAGTGATGAGCTGCCTCCCCTTGAACTTCTGTCGTGCATGTAGCATAGGACACCCATAGTGCTGTTAGGGGGAGAGTTCCAAAATCCAGCCATGGTGAATGAACAGGGGCATCATTCAAGTTAGGATGGTGAGTCGCTTGGAGGGGAACTTGCATCTGTTGCTATTGTCCTTCAATGTGGAAAATATTGATGACTTCTCCTGATCTCCATCACATGATGCATCACTTGTGGGAGTGAGGGAGAATCAAAAAGCCTGCTGGATTAGGTATGGTAGGGTGATGGGTACAGAGTCAAGGTGGATAGGTGGGGTTGAGGTGTAAGTTGGGCCATGGTCTAACTGAACAGAGGAACATGCTTGGGTTGAATGACCTGCCTATGTTCTTATGCATGTTATTGAATGTTGCAGTACTGTTGGACAGTTGATTAATATTGTGTGTGTGTCCTGCAATAAATAATGGAAATGGTTCAGATGGTTGACCTCACAAAGTGGGAGGCTGAAAAGGGTATCACTATGAACTGCATATTTTACATTTCTCTCAAACACCATCGATTCAACCAAATTGCTGCTGATAGTCATGCTGGTGTGGACACAGTTTCTGGTGAACAGGTAGGTAATTCTCACACTCCCACTTCGTGGCCAGTTTGGGTTGGGATGGCCAGTATTGATGTTCAGCTGTTTGTCACGGAGTTGCTGCAGCAGTTTGAGTTCATATCATGTGCCTGGTGATGTAGACTGTGGAATTGCTAGATAACATCCAGCTAAAACGTTGCAAGTTCTTGTGAAGCCTATCTGCAATATTATTTGTACATAACCTGGCAGGCACTCAGAGGAATATCAATAACCTGTTTTGTTTTCTGTATTTGTGAAAGTAGACATTCTGTGGGTGGCTGGAAGATGCTCTCAAAGCCCTCCCGAAGGAACTTTCAGCTGGAGCTATTACAGCGACAGAGAAGCAGATGACAGAGTTCCATAAACAGGTCATGTGGTCAGTGCAAGTGCTCCTAACTAGTCATAGATTAGATAAGATCAGTGATGTTATTGTATCACACAGATTCTGCAGTAGATAGAAAAAAGAACTTGAATAGTGTGAAACCTATATATCTGCAAGCACCCCAAAGATTATTAAGTCCTATTTCTGTTGTAACGTAGGGAAATGCAGCAACCAATTTGTACCTACTGATGTCCTATAAACAGTATGATAAATAGCTAAATCTGTTATAGTGATAACTGCTGGATAAATATTGGCCAGGGCATCAGAAATAGTCAATGATCTTCAAATAAAGCTATGAGGTGATTTATGATATGCCTGAAAATTTTCTTTAGAATGTTATTCAAATGCACGCTGATGTAATAAGCTGATTGTGAAATGGGCTTAGCAGTACTTTTACATGTAATTGTATCTTCATGCCTCCCAGTGGACAAATTTGAGCTTATTTAGCACATGGCTGAGTTATAACTGAGCGGTACTTGGTTTGATATATCACCAGTGATGAAATACCAACCGTAGTGACATTGGGCTAACTTGTTACTGCAGTACAGAGGAGGTGCTGCAATGTCAGAGATGCTGTCTTTTGAACGACACAGTAAAAGGAGGCCCTATTTCCTCACATGGAAGGAAAAGTACACAGTACTGCTTCAAAGAAAAGCAGAATGTTATCCTTGGTGTCCTGGCCAATATTTATCACCAACTCACCATTATAAATAGGTTATCTGGTCATTATGAAATTATTGAGAGTTTACAATGCAAAATTGGTCACCAAATTTCCTTTATTGCAACGGTAATGATCCTTGGCATTGGAAAGTCGTAAGAGTACAGAAGAGATTCACAGAAATGGTTCAAGAGGTGAACTTGGAGAAGTTAAGACTGTTTGCTTTGGTGAAGCAAAAGTTGAGAGGAGATTTGACACATATTCAAAATCATATCGGGTCTGGACAGAGCAGATAGGGTGAAACTCTGCCCAGTCGTGAAACAATCAAAGATCACAGGGCACAAACCTAAAGTAATTGACAAAAGAAGCAACGTGGTATAGGAAAAATCGTCTTCTCACGCCAAGAGTTCACGTTGGGAGTGCACTGTCTGAGTGTCTCTGTTTTGGGTGATTCTACCAAACCAGCCTCTATTACAGAGTTATCTGAAAGTGAGTAATGCGCAGTGTTACAGAGAGAAGCAAGAGAAAGGCACCAAATGAATTGCATTTCAGAGAACCAATGCAAAAGCAATGGGCCAAATGGCCTCTCCATGCACTGTAACAATTCTGTGATGCTTGTACTTCCAAGTGCGTAATTGACTGTAAAGGACTTTGGAAATTCTAGTGGTAAGCAAAGGCAGTCCTTCTTTTCACTTGAAACCCCTATTTTTTCAAAAAAAGAAATGTCCAGCTTAAACATGCCACCCAGTTCATCTGATCCACATAAAAACCAAAAGAAATGCGGATGCTATAAATCAAGAACAGAAACAAAAGTTGCTGGAAAAGTTCAGCAAGTCTGGAAGAGTTCTGAGGAACGGTCACCGGACCTGAAACGTTAACTCTGATGTTCACTTCACAGATGCTGCCAGACCTACTGAGCTTTTCCAACAACTTCTGCAGCCTCTCATCTAATCCACATCTGGGTTAATGCTTTATACCAGTACACAATCCTTTTCCCTAACTAAGTTAGATGATCAGCCATGATCATAATAAACGGTGGAATAGGGTCAAAGGACCGAGTAGCCTACTCCTGCTCCTGTTTTCTGTCTTTTCACAACATCCAGCCTTTTTCTTAAGATGTTAGGATACATTGTAATGCATCTCTGTGGTTGAAGGGTGATGACTTGAAACAAGACGTTCTGACCTAGAGATAGGAACAGTACCACTGTACCATCAGAATTGTAGAATATCCAGTCGTTTTTGACATCACTCATGGCTATATTTTGTAACGTTAAAGGTATCATATAAATGCAATTTTACAGTTTTAGCAATCGAGTTTTAGCAGTCAAGTTTTAGAGAGAATTTTTTTAAACATCAAATAAAGCTCTATACTCTTTGTTCTTCCTGCAGTGCTGAAGATGCTACAATGATAGGTTGGTCCCTGATGGAATTCTCTGGGTTCTACAGGTAACACCATGAAGTCACCAAGGAGGTATGATGTAAGTATCTTTCCCAAGGCCTGTGATAATGTTTAGCTCGTCTGACCTGTAGAAACTGCCCGTGGGGACACACGCATTCTCCCAAGTCAAGAGTGAGGAAATGACTTGGCTAGGTGCCTAGGTTGTCCAATACTTGGGAATCAGCCGAGGAAGGACACTTACGTTCTGCTTCCTCATACTACTTTGTGGCATTAGGAATCTCCCTGGCTGCTAACAGACTGAGTTTGAAGCCTTGAAGTTTCACTGGCATCAGAGCTGCTCCTGAGCTCTTTGCCACCTGGGTCTAGCAGCATGGTCTCCAAACCAGCAGGGAATATTTTTTCAAATGCACTCAAGTTTAGAAAATTGATGGGCCTAGGTAATGAGAATAGGAAGAATCTCTTCCTGATCCGTTGTTAACCAAGAGCATGGATATAAAGTAATTTTCGGAAAGATTAGAGGAAGCTTGTGTGTTTTTAAAAATAATTACTCTGGCTGTAGGTGTCTAGAATTCACTGCTGGAAAGGATGCAGAAGCCCTCATTGCAGTTTAAAACGAAAAATTTGAGTATTGAAATCAATAGGGATGTGGGACAACAGCAGGAAGGTGAGATTAGAAGTTAGGTGGCTGTTTTGACCAAAAGGGTAAGGTGAACCAAAAGACCTCCCCAACCGTAAATCTCCTGTTTCTGGAATAATTTTAATCCGCCCTTTTAACATTTTCTTCTACAAAGGTGGGGATTGCTTTAAATGAATGTCCCTAAAACCACCTGCCTCCCTTATATTGTGTCAGAACATGATCAAGCTGCAATGTTTTTGATCAAACCTGAGTTAGCTCTTACTCAGTGTAACAGCCTTCCTGCTGAGCAGCCGACAGACTCAGTCTGTTTGCACTGCTACGGCTGTCACTCCCCTCAGCTGAGCATTCTGTGCCAACTCCCTCGTTTTCTTTAGTCTTTGAAGACGACCCACAGAAGGCAGCTAGCAGGAATGTTTGTGGTCAGTTCCTTGTGGTCAGCCTGGGTGGAGAGCAACACCATTCCGAACTGATGCTTCGACCATATAAATTCCCAAACAAATGAGCTGCCTTCCTGTCTCCTAACGCACTCAGCCGTTAATGATGCCTGGATATAAACACAGGCGGCATCCAGGAAGCTTAATAAATATTAACTTCAGAAATGGCCAGCTTGTTTTCCTGTACAGTTTAAATCTCATCCAAAAGTACAGGGTTTACAAGAAGAATAAAGCCACCAATCCCCAGCTCTAAATTGCAGGCTGTCTTGTTTTAACATGAAGAGGAATCCCTATTCACTGACACACAAGTTGTGATTCACACACATTTTCAATATGATTAAATTGACTGTTTGCTGTGGTTCAAGGCTACACAGACTAGGAAAGTCCCTAAACCAGTGCCAACTCAGCTGATTCACAGTAGGGGTGGTGGGTTGGGCCTTGGAAAAGCAAAATAATTAGCAAGATTTCCTGATCACTATCCCCTTGAATAAAGTTTGCAATTGTGCACGTCTCACTGGGGCCATGAGTGAGAATACCATAAGTTCCATTTCCCAAGTGTCTTTTTACCAATTGTTCATTTAGCTTGTGGAGAATTGAAGTGAAATTGTTCACTTGAAGAGCACCAAAATATACTTTAAGATTTGAGCTGTATATTTGGATCTTGCATTTTAGATGTGACCCATTAGATGTCATATTTAATGTGTGTTTCTACTTTGAATTCTTCTTATGCAATCTTGTGAGAAACATGAGATGTGGGCTTTCCCCAGAATGACATGGATCTGGTGATGTGTGTCAACTTGCTATGCTCATCTCCTTCATTTGATAGGTGTCTCATACTTTGCCCAAGTGGCCATTTTTCATTTGAGCCAAGTTAGGTTTTGGCAAAGGTACTCAACTGTGAAAACATTAAGTCCACCTTCGATCAAAATCTCAGCTGATGCCAATGAGCGTGCAGTCTGCATTATGGATCAAAGGTACTGACTGATTTTCATTGTTTTTCCCCAATATCCCTGACTCAAGGTTGATCACTTGCAACCCTCACTGATACAGAACCTTTGGTGAGATCAACTAACCGAGTTCAGGGCCAAGTCCGATTGGTCAAGCTGAATTGGACACATTTTTACCAAGTAAAGTTATTGAGGAAGATGTAGATAACACTTGAGCTTTCATCTGTCCTCCCCTCCATGTACTTGGGTTTTTGTTGAGGCTGAATGGCAGACAGAGGTTATCCTCTCTGTGCTGGATGAAAATATACATCAGCCTGAAGTAGGTCATCAGTAGGCTGCTGCTTGATCCCATTGTATCCTTCACACTTTGAGAATCTCTACTACTGCCTTTGCACATCCTGTTGGCATCTCAGCCTTACACTGAGAAGTAATTAGGCAATTCTTGTCCCTTGACTGTCCCATCAAACCTTATTAGAAAAAGCCCCTATTTTGGAATATGCATTTCGTTGACAGGTAACATCTGTCCAAATTCCAGTCAATAAAATTGCATTGTATTGTTTTGACTCAATTATGTGAAGTGACTATGATTTATATCTGTGACAAACTATATTACAGTGCTGCTTGACTCCAACTGACATTACATCCAAAAATCCCCCCCCCCCCCCCCAAGGTTTTGTGGCACAGAAGGGACAGCCCCGGTCCATCACGAAACCAGCCTTCCTTCCATTGACTCCATCTGTACTTCCCATTGCCTTGGGAAACAGCCAATATGATCAAAGACCCCTCCCTCCCTGGTTATATTCTTTTCCATCTTCTTCTATCGGGCACGAGATACAAAAGTTTGAAAACACTTAGCACAAGTGGCAGCACAATGGCTCAGTGGTTAGCACTGCTGCCTCACAGTGACAGGGACCCAGGTTCGATTCCACCCTCGAGTGACTGTCTGTGTGGAGTTTGCACATTCTCCCGATGTCTGCGTGGGTTTCCTCTGGGTGCTCTGGTTTCCTCCCACAGTTCAAAGATGTGCAGGCTAGGTGGATTGGCCATGCTAAATTGCCCATAGTGTTCAGGGATGTTTAGGTTAGATGGGTTATTGGGAGGGAATGGGTCTGGGTGGGATGGTCTGAGGGTCGGTGTGGACTTATTGGGCCGAAGGGCTTGTTCCCACAGTGTAAGGATTCTATGAACAGATTTATGAACAGCTGCTTCCCCGCTGTTATCAGACTTATGAACCTCTTCATTCATCAGAGTTGATCTTTCTCTGCACCTTCTCTGTTGCTATAACACATATATTCTGCATTCTGTTCTACTGCCCTGATGTACTAATATAGGGTATGATTTGCCTGGAAGGCATGCAAAACAATACTTTAACTGAATCTTGATACATGTGACAATAACAAATCAAGTCATTTGGCCCATCATGTCTGTATTAACTCTCCAAATAAGCATAATGACTTGGTGCCATTCCCCTGTCATTTACCCACGTTTTTCACATTATTTTGAGTTAAAATGATCATCTAATGCTGTCTTGAATGTCTCCATTGAGCCTTCCTGTACCACACTCGGGCAGTGATTCCATACCCGAACCATTTGTTGTATGAAAAATTTTTATCTCCCTTCACATTTACTGTTTTGCAAATCACTTTAAGCCCATGCCATCTTGTTCTGATTATTGTATGATTGGGAGCAGTTTCTCCCTATCAGTCAGGACTCCTCATAATTTTGAAAACTTGTGTCAGATCTCCTATTAGCTGCCTCCTTTTCAAGGAGGACGTTCTGAACCTCTCCAATCGATCATCATAACTGAAGTTTCTCGCTTCCTGGAACCATTCTTGCAAATCTCTTCTGCACTTACTCCCATGTGTTCACATCCTTTCTATATTGCATCACCAAAGTTGCACTCAGTACTTCAGCTGAGGTCTATCAAGTATCCTGTACAGGTTAAGCATTACCTCCATGCTCTTGTACTTTATGCCTCTATTAATAAAGCGAGGGTGTTTGTTTTATTAACTGTTCTCCACTTGACCTGCCATCTTCAATGATCTCTCATTTCTCTCCCTGTCTCTGTGTGTCTCTCTCCCTCTCTGTCTCTCTCATTTCTCTTTGTCTCTGTCTCGTTTCTTTCTTTTTCTCGCTCTCTCTGTCTCTGTGTTTCTCTCTGTTTCTGTCTCTCTCTTGTTTCTCTCTGTCTCTCTCTCTCGTCTCTCGTTTCTTTCTTCTTCTCTCTCTGTCTGTCTCTGTCTCTCTCATTTCTCTCTGTCTCTTTTCTGCATAATAGATTAAGATTAGAAAAAAGATTGACAGGAAAACATATCAACTGTTAATTTTAGTCTCTTTTTCCATTCTAGTCGTACAAAGTCCTTCCTCTGGACCCAGAGACACTATTAAAAGAGGAATAAATTGCTCAGCACTCATTAAAGAGGAGAGAAAGCAACAGAGGCTGGCTTCCACAAGCGATTATCCAGGTGGTTGCGGGTGGGTGGGGAAATGGGACAGATCTTATCCAACTATCATGACTTCAGAAACAGAGAATGTTGTTCTATTTGTCTCAATCAAGATGAATTCATCAGATAGAATTGTTTGTTACAGTTTCACCTTGTTTCAGTACTGGCATCAGAAATGGCCACCATCCAGGGTGGAAGTGGCTCAAAGTTGTGATGGCTTTTGCTGCATATTACCAGGTCAGGCTGGATTATTCTGTATAACTTGCGCAGTATTCATTCAAGGAAGCACCAGAGTATATTGAGTTAATATAAAATGATTGCATTGTAATATTCACTGGTAAGGTGTAGATTGTATTTGAAAGGTGAATGTTGTCAATCTTCTCATTCCCATTGTCAGAAAGTGAAATAACAGTTTCTCCAACTTGAACCTTCACCATTTTGCATCTCTTGCATTAACAAGTAATAGATTCTCTAGGGGATGCAAAGATTTGATGATTAAGTCTGGGCTTTGGAGCTTCTGCAGCCATGTATGGGCTGATTAAAGGAGGTCTGGACCAAAGCATGCACACAACTTAACTTTTCCCAGTTTAGGCCACTTCATTAGCAGTTTGGTTCAGCTAGTAGCACTGACCTTAACTCAGAAGGTTGTTGGTTCAAGTCCGATCCTAGGTCTTGAATGCAGAATCCAGACTGAATGCAGCGCTGAGGGAATGTTGCCTTGTTTAGTGGGTTGTGTCTTCAGTTTAGGAATATCTCCAATGGTGTCATTATTCCTATCTCAAGCTTCTGCTCCTAAAATATGAACTAATAATTCATCATATTTGACATTTGTTGGACATCTGTAATCCTGGCAGCAGCCCAGACTTCTTTTGAGAGCTGGGCAAGTGTAAATTTGTTCCTTTAATCCAAGCCTCCCTTTGAAGCCAGATACAAATCTATGAACCTGGTAGGATTTCTGCTATATAGATTAAAGGTTGTCCATACTGACCCTTCTCTTTTTCCCAATTCCTCAATATAATTCTCCTGAATTGTAATTATTTAAGAACTGTATCTTTTAAGATTCTGTTGCTTTCTGTCACAAACATGCAACAGCCACTGTTTGCATTGTAAACAAGCACCTTTTGAGTGTATTTGTTTAAAGAAACTCAAGGCCACCTGCTTATTCCAGTGACAGTTTCTGGGATAGTTAACTCGGGCAAGTTTGCATGGGATGCATCAGCTAAAATAATATCCATGGTGACAGCCAGCGATATGTACGTGAATGGTGAGGAGGCTAAAGATAAATGAGCACTGCCTTCAGATGATTGCCAGGAAAGGATATTTTTATAGATCTGTGGTACAAGTTTATTGTTCTATTTCTTAAGAGCCAGAATAGGCCATTTAGCCCTTTGAGCCTGCACCACCATTCGATGATATCATGACCGATCTAGTTGTGGTCCCCCTTCCATTTTCCTGTCTGCACTCCATACTTTGTGTAGCAAAGATCTGAATAAATTTAAAGTCCCAGCCTCCTCTATTGTCTGGGGAAGACAACTCCAAACCATTACACCCATGTTCCCTCTTATTTTCCCAGTCACTTCACAGACCCATGAACTACGTGCACAGCAACAACTTTCACAACCAGAACCTGTTGGCATGCATGGACCCTCCAAGCGACTCAGAGGGAATGTTGCTAAGGCCCCTCAGTCTTCAAAAGAAGACCTGTTATTCTTTTTGAGATCTGAGTTTTTGTCCTGTTTCTGTACAGCTGATTTTCCATATCAATTCTGCCTTGGTGGTGCCTGCATAGTACCCCAGGTGCGACCTGAATTTATTTTAGACCCTGTCGATGAATCCAAATTTTGTTGGATGATCAAAAGGTCCACACTGGGGTCACAGCAGAAAAAGTAGTGGTCATCTGTTGTCCACATGAGCACCAGCAGCAGCGAATTGCAATGACCTTTGCTGGAGGGCTCCAATCATTACCCAATAATGAATGCTGGATGCTGATTGAGATCCTCCTCTTGACTGAGATTGAGCTGTGTGCCAGGTTGTTTGGTGAACTTGTTGGAAAGTCATGCCTGTTCAGGGGCAAAGTGAAGAGATGCATAGATTGGGAGGCCTTTGCACTATGACTGGGCACATCAACAGTGACATTTCTGTTACTGATTCCTGTCGCCATTGGGCAGACAGCAGCCAATGGCCTGTGGTGAACTGAATTCCTTGGGTCCCATTTGCTGAACCCAGCAGTCTTTGGCGGGGGAAGAGTCAAAAGCAACACAAACTAGTGATGGATTTTTAAAGCTTTTTTTTAATAACAGGCTTAAACAATTCAGAACAACTTCTATTTTTTCAGTTTTGCAGCAGTTTAAAAGCAGATGTTAAATGCAAATGGCTTGTCCTCTGTGTACTGTGCAGTCCTTTCAAATGTGAGTTAATTTAACACTCGTGTTGTCTGTCTGATTTATGTGAAATATTTTGTCTGTGTTTAGTGGTGGTATTAATATGTGCCAGTGTACAGAATTTTTTTTATATTAAACTTTGGAACAAAATGTTGCTGCTTGTGTTTTAATCCCAAATATTTTGTTCCCCATTGCCTTTAGGGGAGCTCCCCATTCTCCTTGATGTAACTAACACATATCTCTTAATCAGGTCTTTTCTCCCAGTTGTAATGGATGACTTCTACCTACTAATTTTTTCTCTTTCCTACCCTCCCCATGTTGGTAGTTTGTCTTTTCTCCCATTCTCATTTCCCAGGATTGGACCAATGATTTTCATTGGATTAGTCCACACTTACAGGTAAAGTGCTGCCATGGTTTGCCTTTTGCAGAATGGCTGCTCGGGTGACTCTCCTGGTCTTACTCCCAACCATTGGGTGTATTTACAGGCTGACAGTCAACTTGTTTGGCCATGTTGGCTGTGGGAGGTGCACACATAACTCGTCCTGGCATGGAACTTGCAGACCCAGAGCCTCTGGTCTAGAAGTAGGAATGTTGCCCACTGTACCAAAAGATCTCAGATGTCATTACTTGTAATGAATTATATCGTCTTAATTGGATTAAGCCGCCTTCTTTGTCTGCCCAGCTTCAGGAGTACCTCTGTAGTCACTGAATATATTTTAAGATTCTAAAGGCATCAACAGGTATGGGGATGGGGAAAAGTGGGAATATGACCTTGAGATGGAAAATCAGCCATGAACGTACTAAAACGCAGAGTAGGCTTGATGGGCCAAATTGTCTACACCTACTCCTAGTTCTTCTGTATCTCTGAATGGCCACCCTCAGTCTGACAGTGAGAGAAATTTGTTTATGGTAAATTTGGTGTCTAATATGCACCCATTTTTATCCACTAGCTGCTTTATCCCCCTTAATAGGGGAAGGCGATGACCTAGTGGTGTTATCACTAGACTACTAATCCAGAGACCCTAGCAATGATCTTGGGACACCATTCAAATCCACCATGGCAGATGGTGGAATTTGGATTCAATTAAAAATCTAGAATTGAACCTCTAATGATGGCCATGAAACAAATCTCAATTGGTGGGGGTGGGGGTGTGGAACCCATCTGGTTCACTGATGTCCTTTAGGGAAAGAAACAGCCATCCTTACCTGATCTGGTCTACATGTGACTCCAGACTCACAGCGATGTAGTTGACTGTCAACTGCTCTGTAGGCAATTAGGAATGGGCAATAAATGCTAGCCTAGCCAGTGATGCCCACATCCAGTGAATGAATTTTTTTTTTAAATCCCCCTTCTGTCCATGTCTATAAATTACTTGGTAACTATGGCATAACTTGTGCTCCTGCTCAATGTATGATGCAGTCCACTGTGTAAAACCCTGTAGAAAAGACCATTCCACCTCGTGTCAGTGTCTGTTCTCCATGAAAGCATATCATGCATGCATCCCCTTTCTTTTTAAACTGTCCGTTATGGAGAAAGTAAAGGTTAGTTACTCCTCATTTTTACTACTGATACTAAAGTTCGTTAATTTTGTGGAATCTCCCAACATGAATGTGACATCACTGCAGGAAATGCCATAAAAATTCAACTGGTTGACTCCTGCAATTTGAGGGCCGACTCTAGTCTATACCTCTGCCCTCTTGGCATATATTATTAATATCCAGTAAACAGCAATATATATATTCTATCAACCACCTGCAGAATTTTGCTGCATATATACAGCTGAGGGATAGAGAAAAGGGAAATAGTTTAACCACTTCAAGAATGTTAAAGCAGTTTGACAAACTTGTGAAGATGCCTGTAAGACATCTGTTATCCTGTTGGCTTTATTTTCAATTTCTCTGTTATTTAAAAACAAATAAATGGCCCCCAGTCCTAGTCTGCAACACAGGAGGCCAGTCAGCTCATCGGGAACCTCTTTGTGTCCTGCAAGCCTTGAGTGTAACTATTGTTCCCATGCTGAGGGTCACCAGGAAAAGCTGTATGATTCAGCCTGACACCAGAGCAATCCAAGTTCAAACTGAGGCTCCATAAATGATCCCTTGCAATGTGGAGAAGAGTAGAGGATTTCTTTCTGGTGTTCTGGCCCATATTTAGCCTTTAACCAATATCTGTTTCATGTCACAGTTTGAGAGAACTTGCTGTGCCAAAGATGCTTGCCACTGTTTCCTATGTTATAAACAGTGACTGCACTTCAAAAAGTACTTCACTGGCTGCAAGTTGCTTTGAGCTGTTACCAGCCGGCCAAACAGAGACAAGTCTTTTGGATAGCCTTTCCACAATATACAAGAAGCTTAATCGGTTAAGAAGTCCCTCACAGAACTCAAGCTGAAACTCCGTGTGGACAAGCTCGTGGTGGTGGTTGAAGGGATCCTGGGTATCTTATCCATCAGCTTCGAAGACACCTTCCGCCGGAAGGTTGACAGCGCTCCACTGGTCGCCATCTCCCGGTAAAGCAAATTGAAGACGCCAACTGTCTCCTCGTAGCTGTCCCGGGCCGAGATCTCAAAGAAGGGGCATTTGAGTGCCCGGGCGATGCCATCACCCTCCTCTGTGGTCACCATCCGGTCGTACTGAAGGTCCTTCTTGTTGGCGACGATCACCACCGGGGGTGGGGCATCGTTGTGACCCCGCTTCAAGCCGGAGTGGACGTGGCTGATCAAGAACCGGAGTCTGAGAACCTCGTCAAAGCTACACCGGTCTGTCACCGAGTAGGCAATGATGAAGCCCTCGGCCCACTTGATCTTTTCCTCGATCAGCATTGCGTCCTCTTCCTTTGCGGAGTGGGAGGGAGGGGGGAAAAGAAAAGTTATTTATTCACTTTCTTTTGCATTTTGAGAGGAATACAGTAGCAGATTATCCTACCAAGTCATTATTTTAAATGCTGTTTGTGGGAGCTTGCTATGAGATGTTTCCAACACTACAAGTGACTATGCTACAAAATATTTGATGGCTGTAGAATATTTTGGAAAATCCTGATACAAGTTGCTGTATAAATGGATTTTTTTTTTAACTAGCTGTAACCTCTCCCTATGCTCACCAGTGAATGCTATAATTAAATATCAGTGAATCCCTTGTTTTTCTTGCATCCCTAGCCCATGGCTGTATTTTTTTTTGTCTGGTTGACTTTGTTCTCAGAAAAATGGACCATTGTCTTTTTTACACCAATCCTTTATGCCCATTTTACATCTCTATCACCATTGGTAATGTAGTAATTATAACAAGGTTAGCCAGGTGAACCTCTGAATGCGTTCCCTGAATGAGGCTGTTAATTTGGTTCAGTCAGGGAGCCCTGGATGTGTCAGGGTCCTGTTCCTGAGAGCTGGCTCTGATCCAGCTCCCTCAACGTAAATAAAGGGTGGCTTGGTGACAGGATACTAGCCTCTGTGGAGTTATTTTCAAACACTCCCTTTATCTTTTTGCTCTGAGCATCCTCACCATCTGTTCCGCTTGCTCCCCCTTCCCTTCTATTAGCAGCCCAAAAACCACCGTTTTGTCAGCCCCTTTCAGTTCTGAAGAAGTCACGTTGCGTTTGAAGCTTTAACTCTGCTCCTCTTTTCCCCCGACCTGCTGAGTTTCTCCTACACTTTGTGCTTTTGTTTCAGATTTCCAGCAGCTGAAGTATTTTATTTGAATGGTTTTTGAAACCCAGTTTCCAGAGGCAATGCCACTTGTTCATGATGACCTCGTGATTACGTTACCTGTCCTGCAGTATCCAGAACTTCAAACTGCACACATTCCCCATCCACTGAGGACACGTGTCTGTATATTGTTTCTGTGAATGAGTGGAAATGTTAGTTACAGTTTGGACATTACTGGACATCTTCACAATTTCAATGTTCTGCTATTCATAATCATACCTGTGGCTGCCTGGGCCCTGTATTCCACCTCTATAAATCTCTAATCTCTCTCCAAGTCCTTTAAGATACATGGCTTTATTAGTCAAGGCACTGAATACAAATGCAAGGTGGTTATGATGGAGCTGGACATAATGTTAGTTAGGCTATAGCTGTGTGCAGTTCTGGTTGCCACACTTGCAGAATGACTTTACAATGGAAGAGGGTGCAAGTGAGATTTACCAGGCTGTTACTTGGGTTGGAGTGATTCAGCTGTGAAGAGAAACTAGACAGGTTGGGGTCATTTCCCTTCTCGTAGAGAAGGCTGGGGCATGGTGGGGGAGGAGCAATTTAATTGAGGCGTACAAAGCTCTGAGGGGCAGAAGGTAGATAGGGTGAAATCCCTTTTATTTTTAGAAAAGGGATCAATATCAGGGTTTGGGGGGTATAGAGTTTTAAAGTAAGGAGTGGGAGGAGTTGTCAGGGAAAATAAGTGAATTCACAGGGTCATGGGTATCTAGAAATCAATGCTTTAAGGGTGGTAATGGTGAGAGCCCTCAAGACATTTAATATATGGATCATAGAATCCCTACAGTGTGGAAACAGACCGACCCTCAGGGCATTCCACCCAGACCCATCCACCTATAACCCACCAATGCTACACATTCCTGAACACTGCGGGCAGTTTAGCACAGCCAATCCACCTAGCCTGCACAGCTTTGGACTGTGGGAGGAAACCCACGCAGACGTGGGGAGAACATGCAAACTCCATGCAGACAGTCAAGCGAGGGTGGATTCAAACCCGGATCCCTGGTGCTGTGAGGCAGTAGCGCTAACCACGGAGCCACCGTGCCGCCCCAATATTTAATGACCACTTGAAACACCACAGCATTGAAGGCAACGGACCAAGTGCTGGCAAACAGGATTAGAACAGATGGATGTTTGATGACTGGTGTGGAAATGATCAACTAAAAAGGCCTTTTCCCATCCTGTAAAAAATGGAGTCAGTCCTTAAAACTTACTTGTAATGAAGCAGCTTAATTTCTTATAACATGGTGGTGGCACGTTACAGTTCAATGATGGACTCTGGGTTCCATGGGTGGCGCCATGCACATTTTATGGGCATGATGTATTTTGGAGCTACAGATATTGACAGTAGAGGCTCTGTCAAACTCTGCACCATGTGGCTGACCAGGAATCTCTTCCACTCTTCCTGTCTGTTGTTGGCAATGTACCAATCCTTCTGGCATGAGATGGATTGGTACATTGGCACTCAACCACATTATGACCACATCTCCTCCAGACATCAAGTCCTGGAATGGGGTTTGAGCTGGAGCACCTGGCTCAGGGATACTATCCGCTGCCCTAAACAATCTCTCATGTTTCATTAAAAGTGCTTTTTAATTTCAAAAATATGTTTTATTCATTAAAAATATCTTTTATATACCTGCATGGTCTTTAAAGCAGTGTGCTTTTGTACAGTAGCATATGAAGAAGCAAACATTGGACTTTGACTCTATCTGGCAATCAAACTAAAGGCATTTCTCACTTGTACAAGATTATATTTACATGCATTTGAGGGACTGGGCAGGGAGGGGGTCCAATAACTGACCAGACCCCAGTTAACTTTGGCAGAAAGTGCTTAGACAGTGGCCAATCCCCACTGTCCTTGGCGGCAGCTGCCCCAAACTTTAGTACGTCCCTCAGCACATAGTCCTGGACCTTGGTATGTATAGGTGCTCAATAACTGCAAGTTATTGTGAAGCAGAAAGCTTTACTCAAGTGATGAATACTGAGATAGGAGTACAATGTGTGCTGTACTTTTTTATATGTCATTGCTATGCTTGAGAGTCCCTGCAGTGAGCTTACTGAGCACTCTATTGTTTGGAGGCATCTCCTGACTGCATTGCTGAATTTCACTCCTGTCCGTGAAGCTTCAGGTTTCAGCTTGTGGGTGAGACGTTGACAACTCCAATCTCTTGTTTCTCACATGCTGGAACAAGCTGTGTATGGGAGTGAGACATTCCAGCTGTTATCACTCTGTTTTGCAGTGATAGACATACACACACTGCACATCAGCGAGATAATTTAGCTGCTGGCAGTCTTGCAGAGTGCAATAGAGTGCCGAAATGGGCTAGCTGTTTATATTAACTGTGGATCCCAACAAATACACAGAGACACGTGGAGTAGCACTTACTGCCCTGTAATTGCAATGTTGTAAATATCCTTTCAGCAAACATACAGTGGCACAGACACACAGAGCTGACAGCTCACTTGAAGGAACCTTTTTCAGAAGCCACTCCATGAATACTCACCCAAAGTTGGATCGTACTCTCCAATGAATCGTTTAGTTATGAACCGTACAGTGATTGCTGGAAAAGCAAAGGTTGTGAGAGTTAGATGTGAAGTGGAAGACACTACTGACTGTCCTTGTCCTGATCTGCACTGCCGTTCTCTGTATTTCAGCATTGTTTAAACATCAGTGATCAGTGGATGCTCCATGAGCTTCCAGCACAGAAACAGGCCACTCAGCCCATAAGTTCTGTGCTGGTTTCCTCCCATCCCTGTTCACCTAATCTGATCAACAATTTGCATCATGTGATCATAAGAAATAGGAGCTGGAGGAGACCATTCAGCCCCTCCAGCCTATTCAATTATTCAATCAGATAGTGGCTCACCTGATTGTGTCATGGCCCCACTTTCCTGGCTGTGGCCGTTACCCTCAACTCCCTTGTCTATCAAAGATCTGTCCAAATCAACCCAGAATTTACTCAATGATCTAGTTTCCTCTGCTGTCTGAGAGAATTGCCCAATGTGGCAACCCTGTGAGAGGAAAAATAATTATTTTTGTCTGTGTCATAAATGGGTGGCCTTTGTTTTTATATTGTGACCCTAAATTCAAGATTCTTTCTTGAGAGGAAACATCATCCCCCGTTCTTTGAAACTGCAACAAGTGTAGGCCTGAGCTGCTCAACCTTTTTCACAGATTCATACAGTGCAGAAAAGGCCCTTTGGCCCATCGAGTCTGCACTACCATAACTACCACTAAAAGTGCACCAATCCCAATTTCCTGCACTTGTCCCATACTCTTGAATGTTATGATATTTGAAGTACTCATCCAAATATTTTCCCTTATAATCCCTTCCGTTCCAGGCAGTGAAGCCAAGTGAACCTTCTCCGGGCTGCTTCCAATGTCCTCCTATTCCTTTCTCTGTTCAAGCTTCATCTTAAATGTATCCATGCTATTCATCTTAACTTTTCCCCGTGGTAGCACGTTGCAGAGTCTCATATGGGTAAAGATTTATTTCTTCTGAATTCTTAATTGGGTTTATGAGTGTCTCTCTTAAATGTATAGCCCCTTTACACACTCATTATTCCCACCCATGTAAGTGGAAACATTTCTGTTATAATTTAGTTCTTTATTAGGTCACACTCGTCCTTTTTCTCTGATAACAAGGATCTTGTCCTATTCAGTCTTGAACATTAGAAAAACTGAAAGATGGACTAACTCACAACAAACACTGAACCATCCCTAGCCAATCAATATTAAAGGTTAAGTCAATGCACTTTATTTGTCATTTTAAGATGGATTTGAACTGTTTGGTCTTGTATGTTTGATACTAGTCAATAAGGGTCATTAGGCTGCAGGATGGCAAAATCACACCTGGTCAAATCGCAGAATGGTCGCAGTGCAGAAGGAGACTATTCAATCCAACCTGTCTGTCCCAGCTCTCCAACAACCACTTCCCTGCCTTCACCCCAAAGCCTATTCTTCCTTTTCACACAACAATCCAACTCCCTCGTGAACACGCGATCAAATCTATCACTGCATGAAAAAGAGTTCCCTCATATCTCCATTGTTTCTTTTGCCAATCTATTTCAATATGTGCCCTTTCTTTCTCAATCCTTGCACCAGTGGGAACAATTTTTGCCAAGTTACTCTGTCTATGAGGGCATAAGAAATAGGAACAGGAGGAGGCCATTCAGCCCCTTGAGCCTGCTTCACCATTCAAAGGGATCATGGCTGACCCAACATTCCTGACATCCACTTTCCAGCGTTTTTCCTGTGACTCTTTATGATTTTGAATTCTTCTTTTAAAATTTTTTATTTAGCTTTCACAGGCTCAGTGTTCACTGGGTTTTCCAGAATGGTTGGTTATTTTCCTTTATCCCTCTTAAACTTGGGTTGCGGACCTTTCTGTCTTACGAGTGACTCCTTACTCCTCCCTGTTTTGAGATCTTGGAAAAATGCAAATGGAAATGACTTGAGCATTTTAAAAATTATGTTAAGTTGTTAGGACAGGGATGTCGCTGTCAAACCCAACATTTATTGCTCATCCCTGGTTGCTCTGAGTAATTTGCTAGTTGACTTCAAAGGTCATTTAAGGATCAATCATGTTGGTGTGGGTCTGGAGTCATGTAAAACCTAGTCTGGGTAAGGATTTCCTTCCCTGAAGGGCATTAATAAACTGTTTGGAATTTTACGTCAATATTATGATTACTTTAACTGGCACCAGATTTTTAATTTGATTTCATATTTTTAAACTGGTGTGGTGAGATTTGAACTCTCAGTCCTCAGAATTAATGTCCAGAAGCTCAGTAATATAACCATTCCATTACTATACCCATACTTGTTTCTCCAGAGTTCCGCTATAATGGAGTCTTGTTTGATCTGTGTGGTAAACTGTTAAAAATCATTGTCTTTTCTTGTGCACGCACAGTTACCTGTCCCATTGTGCAGGTTTAATCTCGCCAGCAGCGTGTTTATATATTCCAGTTCAAAATTCTCATCCTTTTGTTTACCTTCAAGGACCCACCCCTTACCTATCTCTCTAACCACGTAGCAGTCTCCAAGATTTCTGCACTCCTCCAATTCTGCTCTCTATGCATCCAACATTTTAATCATTCCTCTATCGGCAGCTGTACTGTCAGCACCCCCGAAGTTCACAAACACTCAAGTATCACCTCTTTAACCCCTCAGACTCTCTATCCCTCTCTCCTCTTCTGAGATGCTCCCTAGACTTAAACACTTTGGCCAAGCTTTTGATTGCCTGTCATTTGGCTCCATACGAAGTTTAATCAGATTTTTTGGGATGATTTTGCTGTGCTAAAAACACAATATAAATGCAAATATTCCATTGAACAGCTTGAACCAGACTATATTTGAGATAAAAGGTACTGCAGATGCTGGAGAATCCGAGATAACAAGCATGGGGCTGGATGAACACAGCAGGTCAAGCAGCATCATAGGAGCAGGAAAACTTGACGTTTCAGGCCTAAACCCTTCATCAGAAATGGGGGAGGGGAAGAGGGTTCTGAAATAAATAGGGAGAGAGGGGGAGGCGGATAGAGGATGGATAGAGGAGAGGATAGGTGGAGAGGAGGCAGACAAGTCGAAGAGGCGGGGATGGAGCCAGTAAAGGTGAGTGTAGGTAGGGGGGTAGGGGGTTAGGGAGGAGATAGGTTTGTGCCGGCTAGTGTGAATGCACCACCTACCTCCCATCATAAATAATAAAAAGGTTATTATTTATCCGTGATGATGAATAAAAATTGCAATCAGAAACTTTGAAGCCAATTGGCATCCTCAGTTTTCCTGATTTTGAACCTCAAGCTGAGAACAAGGACATTAATCACTTCTTTTAAAAAAAAATCTAAGATGAGGAAAAAGAAAACATCAGTATAGGATTACTGCCTTTCCCACAGTCAGACCCACAGGGAGAACGAGTTTTGGACGGGCTCAGGAACTTGGAAGGAGTTTCAGTGTTTGACTAGCTGCACCTCGAAGTTAACTGCAGACTTTAATAACTAACCGCTCCACAATGTCTTATGAAGGACAGAGAGATGAACCGGTCAAGAGAAATCAAAAGGGTTTTTAAAAAGCAGGAAGCAAACGAGTTCTGATTAGAAGTGATTCCAACCAATTTTCTTTTTAATCATTCTGTTTGGATACGTTATGGACATCTTGGCAGCATCATACAGCACGGAAACAGACCCTTCGGTCCAACTCGTCCATGTTGACCAGGTTTCCCAAACTAAACTAGTCCCATTTGCCCCATATCCCTCTAAACCGTTCCTATTCATGTACCAGTCCAAATGTCTTTTAAATGTTGTAACTGTACCTGCATCTACCATTTCTTCTGGCAGTTGATTTCACATACAAACCACCCTCTGTGCCCCCCAGATCCCTTTTAAATCTTCCTCCTCTCACCTTAAAACTATGCCCCTTAATTTTGAAGTCTCCTACCCAGGGTAGAGGAGCTTTGCTATTCACCTTATCCATGCCCCCCATCATTGTATAAACCTCTATAAGGGTGCCCTTCAACCTCCTACGCTCCAAGGGAAAAACATTCCAGCCTTTCCTTATACATAAACCTTCCAGTCCTGGTAACATTCGTGTAAATCTTTTATGCTCCCTTTCCAATGTAATATCCTTCCTATAGCAGCGTGACCAGAACCATACTCAGTATTCCAAAAGTGACCTCACAACGTCCTGTACAACTGCATCAAGACGTCCCAACTCCTATATTCAGTGCTCTGAGCAATGAAAGCAAGCGTACCAAACGCTTCCTTCACCACCCTGTCTACCTGCGACTCCACTTTCAAGGAACTTTACACCTGCACCCCTAGGTCTCTCCGTTCGACAACATTCCCCAGGACCCTACCACTAACTGTGCAAGTCCCACCCTTGTTTGTCTTACCAAAGCGCAGCACCTCACATCTATGTTAATTAAACTCCGTCTGCCACTCATTAGCCCAGTTGATAAAGATCTTGTTGGGTGTTGTGGGTCTGGAATGCACTGCCTGGCCGGGTAGTTGAGGTGGGAAACCTCACAACCTTTAAAAAGTACTTGGATGAGCACTTGAAGTGTAGGTTGTATTGAATTTTTGGCAGTAAAGACTCGGTGGGCTGAAGAGTCTCTCTTCTGTACAGTATGACTCAATGGCACATGAACCTCAACCTTCTGGTCCACAGGGTTAAGTATTAATTTTTTGATACTGAATAAACAGGAACATACAGTTACACAGTGAAGACGTTTTAACCCTGATCAATCATTATACAAGGGAATTAAATGTGCAGGGCTACGGGATAGATCAGGGGCAATGGGACCGACTGGATTCTACAGAGGGCCAGCATGAATGGGCAGAAAGGCCTCTTCCTTTGCTGTAATGACCCTGTGCTGTATAAGCTGTATAAACTCTTACCCTGCTGAACGACCAAAAATTCCAAACACAGTCTAATCCTTGCCCTGCTAAATTACTAGGATTCCTGCTAATTTTGTCTCTGGAGTATGCAGCAACGGATCTGGATAGCCTCAGCAAAAAAAAGGAATGGGTTTTGTTTTTGCACTCCTTACCAGTTTTCCCCACAGCCCCTTGGCCCAGAATAGCCACTCTCACAGTCCTGCAGCCGGCCAAGTGCTGAGCTCTCTTCAAAGGACGGGGCAGCTGGAAGTTGGAGCTCATGTTGTAGTCTCAGCTCGGGCTTCCAGCTGGGTTTTTGAGCAGAAAGGGCTCTGGGGTTCCCAATCTCACAGGAACTTGGATCCAGCCCTTGCCTAACTGCATTCCGCCCTCTATGCTCGTGTTTAAAACGGAGAGAAAGCTTCTTTCCACATTCCGAGAGTGGGAGATTTTCTGGAGTTCCTCTGTTTGGAGCTGGGGCCCCAGCAACTTCTGTCTGACCCAGATTCTTCAGCTGATTGTTTTTCTGAGAGTGCCAGCTCCACTTTCTCTCTCTGTCTCTGTCGGAGATGTGATGCTAAATAGTTTGGACCAAACACCTAACAATCAGTTCCACTCTAGTTCCAGTCTTGACGTCTGTTGTTTGCAGTTTCTACAGAGCTCCTATGGGTCCTACTGCCCTCTCGCAGCTTGCTGGGAACTAAAAAGAAAGACTTGCATTTATGAAGCGCCCTTTGCACCTGCCGTTCATCTCAAAATACTTTACAGCCGGAGCACAAGTGTTAGTCGTTGTTGTAATACAGGGAATGGAGAAGATGGTTAAAACACAGCATGTTGCCACAAGCAGCAATGTAACAATGTGATGGTGTTTGATGGATTTATATTGGCCAAAAGAGAACTCCCTTGTTCTTCAAAATGGCATCCAATGAATCTGGGAGGGCGGACAGAGGCTTGGTTGAACATCCAAAAGGCAGCAATTCCATCAATGCAGCTGTCCTTCCCTACTGTACTGATGGGTCAGCCTTGATGTTTATTTTCAAGTCCTCAGTGGGACTAAAACAGAGACACGAAGGTGAGAGTGCTACCAACCGAGGCACATATTTCAGAACAGCAACATCAAAGTGCCAGCATTCAGTGTTGGGCATGAGTTTACAACTCAGATAGGCTAAGCGGCTCAGTGGTTAGCACAGCTGCCCCACGTGACCTGGGTTCGATTCCAGCCTCAGGCGACTGTCTGTGTGGAGTTGGCACATTCTCCCCTTGTCTGTGATAACAAGGTGTAGAGCTGGATGAACACAGCAGGCCAAGCAACATCAGAGGAGCAGGAAGGCTGACATTTCGGGCCTAGACCCTTGTCTGTGTTGGGTTTCCACCAGGTGCCCCGGTTTCCTCCCACAGTCCAATGATCAGCAGGTTAGGTGGATTGGCTGTGCTAAATTGTCCCAGGAGCCCAGGGATGTGCATGTTGGGTAGATTAGCCATGGGAAATGCAGGGATAAGGAAAGGGCATGGGTCTGGGTGGAATATTCTTCAGAGGCTCAGTGTGGACTTGATAGGCTGAATGGCCTGCTTCCACGATGTAGGGGTTCTGTGAAGGGACAGTAAGTTGGCTTAGCATCACTCATTTTGCTAATGGTAATACTTACATATACAAACGTTGAGAGCAAAAGTAGGCCATTCAGCCCCTCAAGCCTGCTCCACCACTCAATAAGGTCATGGCTGACCTGTTTATGTTCTGAATTCCACATACCCATCCAACCCTAATGACCTCTGATTTCCTTAACTAACATGACTCTCTCTATAACAAGCGCACAGAATGATGGAGAAACTCAGCAGGTCTGGCAGCAGCTGAGAGAAAGAGTTAACTCTTCAAGTCTGGTGAGATTCTTGAATCTATCTATCTCTCCCTTAAAAGTACTCGATGATCACGTCTCCACTGCTTTCGGAGGCAGAGAGAGCTCCGAAGGATTTCAAAGTCACTAATCATTTAAAACGACAAATTACTTCTCATCTCTGTCCTAAAAGAGCAACCCCAATTTTGAAAGTGTCCCCTAACTCTGGGCTCACCCAGAAGAATTAAGCACGCTTTCCACTTCTACTTTGTCAAAGTTATTTATGATCTCATAAGGTTCACTTTTCACTGGGAACCTTGATAACTCATCCCTGCACATTGCTTATGATAAACATTTTGGGCTTTTTTGTTATATCAGAACCTACTGCAAACAGAATCTAATTCTCAAAAATTCTGGAGCAAGTTGAGTTGAAGTGGACATTCAGTAACAGGCTTTTTATTTTATTCACTGCGGGATGTGGACATCTGTCTAGGCCCAGCATTTATTACCCATCCCTAATTGCCCAGCTGGATTCGGGGTGAAGATCAGGAGGGGGTGATTGAGGGCGGGTTGATGAAAGAGATGCAATGCAGTGTGCTTCTTGTCACAAAAAGGTTTGAGGTGGCCTGAGATCACATTTTGCTGGCTTGGCCAACATTTGTTGCCCTTGGAAAAGGTGCCCCCTTGAACCGCTGCAGTTCCTGGGACGTAGGGTGACCCACAGTGCTGTGAGAGAGGGAGCTCCAGGATTTTGGCACTGAAAGGATGGCGATGTATTTCCAAGATTTGACAGAGATGTACAAGATTATGAGAAATTCAGATAAGTAGACAAAGAGAAGCTGTTCACACTAGCCAATGCTACAGGACTAGGGAACACAGGATTTTGGACACAAGATGCAGGAGGCATGTGAGGAAAAACATCTCTTTTTTTAACACAGTGAGTGGGAGTTAGAGCTTGCTGCCCACGATGGCAGAGGTGACTAAAGATTTCAAACAAGATATTAGACAGGACTTGAAGGGGAGGCAGTGGCCTAATGGTATTATCACTGGACTGTTAATCCAAAGATCTGGGTAATGTTCTGGGGACCCAGGTTCAAATCCTGCCATGGCAGATGTTGGAATTTGAATGTGATTTTAAAAAAATCTGGAATTAAGAGTCTAATGATGATCATGAATCCATTGCCAGTTGTGAAGGGAGAAGAATCATCTGGTTCACTAATGCCCTTTAGGGAAGGAAACTGCCATCCTTGCCTGATCTGATGTACATGTGACTCCAGACCTGTATGTGGTTCACTCTTCACTGCTGTCTGGGAAATTAGGGATGGGCAATAGATGCTGACCTAGCCAGCAACACCCACATCCTGTGAATGAATTAAAAAAAAAAGACCCCGTAGGGCTGTATGGGTAGAGCACATGAGGCATTGGCTGGAATACCCTGCAAAGAGCTAGCTAGCATGGGCTAGATGAGCTGAATGGCCTCCTTCTCTACCATAGTAACTCTATGAGTGGGGCCTTGATCTGAACAATGAGGAGACAGGAGGAGGAAGCATATGTTGGATAGTGGACTTGAGGTTCAAAGTAGTGTGGACCATAGCTGTGTTAGTACCAACAGGATATATAATCAAATTTCATCCCACTCTGCTTACAGCAGTTGTACATGGAAAGGAGTTGTGACTGAGCTGTATTCTATGGGAGCTACATTAACTGCAGTCAATTGTTCCTTTTTAGCAAAGGTGCACATCTACTGGAGCTGGCACAGACATACAGCAGCTCTACAATGCCAGATGGGAGTGAATCATTCCTTTATTATGTGGTATGTCCCACACAAATACAAGAGCTAAAGTTTCTGGCTCAATGTATAACACACACCATGCCAAACCAGGAAGATTGAGTTCAAGTTGCACTCCAAAGACTTGAGCACATCATTCCCCAGAGGAGATGGTGGGGGAGGAAATTGGAAATGAATGCACTGGAGCTCCGTTTTGCAGGATACAAGTTGAGTCGAGTCTGAATGCATCCTTCACAAGTCTTCCTGGTTGTTCTTTCTGGGCTGACCCACCTAGTGCAGTATCGGGCATGGTGCACTGTCAGAGGGTCTATCTATTGGATGAGACATTAACCAAAACTTCATCCACTCTTATGTGCTGCTGTGAAATTCCCCGTGAGACTGGGGGCCTGGTCACTGCTTATCCCTCTATCTTTCTATCATATCAACATAGATTCCCTGTGTGGAAATAGGCCCTTCGGCCTAACAAGTCCTCACCGACCCTCAGAGCATCTACATCCTGATAAACCGATTGTCACATCATTAACACATGGGAGCTTACTGTGCGCAAACTGGCTGCTATATCCTGCAACAGTGACTACACGTCAAATCGCCTCAGTGGTTGTAATGCAGCCTGGGCTATGCTGCACATGGATGGTGCTATGTAAATGCAGAACTCCTCATTTTGTTACACTGGGCACAAATGAACTCGACAGTGTCATAGAGCAGGGAACAAGTTAGAACAACGGAAAATAGGAGCAGGAATAAGCCACTCGGCCCCCGTTCCTGCTAACTTTTTAGTTAGTATCAAGAGTCAAACTCAGCCTCTTTCAGAAACTGACTGCTCCACATTATTTAAAACGCTGCATCCCTTGTTCGTTTCTCCTGGAATATTCCTCAGCACCGGCTACTACGTTTCCCTGGGGAGTGTTTGTCGAAGTTTAGAACGACTGCAGCACACGCCATTTGGCAAGAGTTCACACTGGAACCGTTTGAAACGAGGACAGGAATGTGGAGAATTTGGCAGCAAGTTCTGGAAAAGTAATTAA
>JAHRHZ010000008.1:11380371-11406602 GCA_024137785.1 Ginglymostoma cirratum | reverse complement strand
TCTTACTAGGAATTGGCTAAGAGTGGATTTTGCCAGGTTTCTCTACTTGAGGTTAGCGAGTTTTCTGACACTACTTTACCAAGCATGCCTCATGACCCCTGCACCACGCATATTTAACAGGCAGGTTCAGTTGGCAGTTAGGAAGGCAAATGCAACGTTGGCACTCATTTCAAGATGGCTAGAATACAGGAACAGAAATGTACTTCTGAGGCTGTATAAGGCTCTGGTCAGACTGCTTTTGGAATATTGTGATCAGTTTTGGGTCCTCTTTCTAAAGAGGGGTGTGCTGGTGTTGGAGGGGGTCCAGAGGAGGTTTACAAGAATGGCTTGTCGTGTGAGGAGCAGTTGAGTACTCTGGGTCTGTGTTCAACGGAGTTTAGAAAGGTGAGAGAGAGAATCTGATAGAAACTGAGAGAACACTGAGGGACCTGGCTAGAGTGGACATAGAGAAGATGTTTCCACTAGTAGGAGGGAATAGGCCCTGAGGGCACAGCCTCAGAGTGAAGGAACAACCCTTTAGAACTGAGATGAGGGGAAATTTCTTCAGCCAGAAGGTGGTGAATCTGTGGAATTCATTGCCGCAAAGGGTTGTGGAGGCCAAGTCATTGAATGTCTTTAAGATGCTTTGATTGGTAAGAAGATTTAGAGAGAACGCAGGAGAATGGACTTGAGAAACAGGTCAGCCATGATTGATGGTGAAGCAGACTCATGGACAGAATGGCCTAATTCTATTCCTGTATCCTTTGGTTTTATACCATGCCCCACTTGGCATATTCTCTCACTCACCATGAACAGAAGTATTGGCCACTGCTAGGACCTCCCAGGATTCCGCCAGGACCTCCCAGGATTCCTGACGTCTGTGCCACATGTAAAGCCCCATCCATATACTTAGTAATCTGTCCTGCCCTGCCCAGTTTATTCTGTTTGCCCCAGGACATGTCAGGTACAGGCATCTGCATCCTGCTTTGCTGGCAGGATGCAGCAGGTCCTGGCAGACATGGGGATATGTGTGCATTTGGGTCAGTGGAGGCGAACCTTCAGGAATGAAGGGGGCAGGGGAGAAATCAGGAGACAGGAGGGTCGGCAGTGAGGAGGGCCAGGAAAGGGCTTGGTCAGAGAGGGGGGGAGGGAGAGTTAGAGAGGGGAGAGAATGAGTGGGGAGAATTAGAGAGAGAGGGCAGAAAGGGGGTGGACTGGAGATTGGAGAGAGGGACAGAGAGGAGGGGAAATGGAGGGGTTAGTTGGAGAGTGTCAGAGAGGGGGAAGGGAGGGCAAGAATGGGTAAGGCAGGGTTGGGTTGGGGATAGGGAGGGTCAGGGAGTGGGAGGATTAGGGCAGGGTTATTGGGTAGAGTGAGCTTTGGGAGTATTGGGGGAGTTGGGTAGAGGTACAGTCAGGGAGTGGGTGGAGGGTCAGGAATGTGGGAGGATGAGGTAGTGTGGGAGTCTAAAGGAATGGATTGGGAAGTGGGGAGCATCAGGAAGCCAGAGGTAGGTAGAAAGAGCTGGCATATTTCCTCTATATTTTAAAATTTATTCAGTTTTCTAAGTTATTTTGTTTATGAATATAGCCATTTAGCATTTAAAATTAAAGGCAATAATGTTTTCCTGTTTTTTTCTCTGATGGAAGAGTTCCTTTGGAGCCTAAATGAAGCTTTTATCATGGTTCCCAAGGGAAAATCTAATTTGCTTAACCCTGAGTCATTTCAAGTTGTGTTTAGTGTTACTTGGGGGTCAGTTAGCTTGGTTGACCAGTTGGCCAGTTTGTAAGATACGGAGTGATGCCAACAGTGTGAGTTCAAATCCTGTCCCAGCTGACATTACCATGAAGGCCTGTCCTTCTCTACCTCTCCCCTCAAGTTAGTCATCCCTCTCTAACAAAAGAACGAAGGGTAATGTTATTTTTTTTTGCCCTTGGTATAAATTTCAAGAGCGAGATGGATAAATGCTCAAAGAGAAATAACTTGGAGGACATCTGTAAAAGAGCAAAGGGAAATTGTTGAATTGGCTACTTCTCTCAATGAGATAGGGAGGGTGATGTGATGGCCTCCTCCTCTATCGTTCGATCATTCCGTGATCCTATGCCTGATGTGTGATATGTGATACCAAGACTTTGGAGGGAAAACTGCGACATTCCTGATCTGCAGTGATCTCCAAGACTGCAATCAGACCTTTTGCAAGGATACAGAATGAACTTTGCACCACACGCTGAATTGAAGACACATCCCAGTTTTCACAGCTCAGTTGCTGTAGATATGGAGATGGGAGATTGTGATCAGATCTCTTGCTATCGGCGTGCACAGGCAACGCTTAAGGTTGGAACTCTGCAGGACAGCTTTTCCTCTTTCTCCAGGATCTTGCTCAGAATCAAGTGCATGCATGAACTGAAATGACAAACTTTAATTTCCTAAAGATAGGAATGTCAGTGGACAGAAGGCTCAACTTTTTTGCCCCAGGGAGACAGAGATAGGCAAGAAATGCCGGCCTTGCATTCTGGTGGACAAGAAAGCAACTACATCTTTGTTAATAGAGATAACAAGGTGTGGGTCTGGATGAACACAGCAGGCCAAGCAGCATCATAGGAGCAGGAAAACTTCACGTTTCGGGCCTAGACCCTTCTCTGACAGTGATTTTGAGCGGCAGAGCGTTTGGAAGGTTTCAGTTTACAAGTCAAGTCCAATCAGGTGCTGGATCAGGTTCAGATTAAGTGCTTGCTTCTCAAGGGCAACGATATTACAGACGGGAGTTCACATACAGAGAATGCTGGAGAAACTCAGCAGGTCCGGCAGCATCTGTGGAGAGGGAAACAGAGTTAACGTTTTGAGTTGATTTAGTTTCTCTCTCCATAGATGGTGTCAGACCTTCTGAGTTTCTCCAGTAATTTCCATGTCTGTTTCAGATTTCCAGCATCCGTAGTATTTTGCTTTGTGTTGATGACATGAACCCTGTGATCCAGAGGATGAGAAATTGATGATGGCATAGTGCTCAGTGCCACTTCCTACTTGTCAGATACCGAAGCAGTCCATGTTCTTAGAAATCAAGGACTGGCCATCATCCGTGTTTAGGCTGGTAAATAACTCTTATGTTAGACAGGCAATGACCATCTCCAACAAAAGAGAACCTAACCATCTCCCACAGATATGCAAATTGCTTTACCATCACTGAATTCCTCCATGATCAACATCATTGACCTGAAACTGAACTGGACCGCCCTATAAATATTGTGGCACAAATTCATGTCAGAGGCTGGGAATTCTATCCAACTCCCCAAAGTCTACGCACCACCTACAAATCAGGAGTGTGATGGGATACTGCTGTTGCCTGGATGGATCTCTCCAACAACACTGAAAAAGCTTGAAACCATCCAGGTTAAAGCATCTGTTTGATTGCCACCCTAACGAACATCTTCAATGTTCATTACCCCCATCACTGACATACAGTGGGAGCAGTGTGTACTACCTGAAGAGTAGGTGAAGAGTATTATGTAAAGTTTTGATCTCCTAGTCTGAGGAAGGACATTCTTGCTAATGAGGGCATCCAGCGTAGGTTTACTAGTAGAAACATATAAAATCCAGATGGGACTGGATGTGGGCTAGATATGGGAAGAATGTTTCTGGTGCTCAGCAAGCCCAGAATTAGGGATTACAATCTCAGAATAAGGGATAAGCCATTCAGGACTGAGATGGGGAAGAATTTCTTCACTCAGAAAGTTGTGAACCTGTGGAATTCTCTACCACAGAAGTTTTTGGATTCAGTTCATTAGATATATTCAAGACGGAGCTTGCAGATAAAGGGCTCAAGGGATATAGAGAGAAAGCAAGATTAGGATACTGAAATTGGATGATTAGCCATGATCATATTGAATGGTGGTACAGGCTTGAAGAACCAAATGGCCTACTCCTGCATTTATTTTCCATGTTTCGGTGCACTGCAGCAACTCACCAAGCCTTCTGCAACAGTACCTCCCAAACACGCAACTTCAATGATGTTTACAGCACAGACGGAGACCATTCAGCCCATCATATCTGAGGTGAACCTCTACCACTTTAGAAGTACAGGGAGCGGATGCGTGGAACACCGTACCTCCAAGGTCCTTTCCAAGTCATGCACCATTCTGGCTTGGAACTATATCTTTGGGGGCGGCACAGTGGCTCAGTGGTTAGCACTGCTGCTGCACAGTGCCAGGGATCTAGGTTCAATTTCACCCTCAAGCGACTGTCTGCATGGGTTTCCTCCCACAGTCCAAAGATGGTCATGTTAGGGTGGATTGACCTTGCTAAATCGTCCATAGTATCCAAGGATGTGAAAGCTAGGTGGATTGCCCATGGGAAATGCAGTGTTACGGGGCTGGAGATGTTTCTGGGTGGTCGCTGTTTGGATAGATGATATGGACCCAATGGACTTGCTTCCAGACTGTAGGGATTCTATGATTCTACAACTTTGCTCCTGGGTCTTTGCACTCCTTTGCTAACATTAGTCTGCGTGTATCCATATCACACGAACTGCACTGATACCCTGAGGGCCATCAGGAATGAATAATAAATGCTGGCCTGGCCAGCAATGCCCATGTTCCATGAAAGAATGAAAAAAAATCAAACAAGAGAATTAGAACTGGGAACATTTAATACAACCTGGAGAACTGGTTTACTACGAAATCTGTTTCTCAACCACCAGTGAAGCTGCAGTGGATGAACAAGCACCATACATATGTTGGTTATACATACATATGATCTTGGCCGGAACACCAGGCACGACTCCCCGCTATTCTTCCAAATGTTGCCATGGGAAATTTAACATCCAGATTTCAACCAACAGGTGGTGCCTCTGATGGTTCAGTGCTCCTAGGCTTTGAGCTCCATTAGTGGTTTTTGAGCGACGGAGGGATTTTGGAGGGAGATTTTGTGGCAGTGTTCCTGCCTCTGAGCCAGGAGCTTAGTGTTACATTTCCACTCCAGGACTTGACAGCCATGAGAGGTTCCTAAAGCAGCCTAATAAGTTGGATAAATCCTTCCAACACACCTTGATGGTGGGTGATAAGAGCAGGTGAGATTCCTGGAGAGTTGTGAAAAATTAGATCCCCCTCTATCCCTATCCTTAGCTCCAGGCTACCACATGTTGCTAAAAGTGTATGTTTTGTAGCAACTCAGACTCAGGGTTTGGACAGGGGAATGGTAAGGCTGGCTGGAGTGTATATTAGATTGGTGCCAACATCAATGGGTCCAAGCCCTGACCTCATAGGGGTGAATTCCAGACCTATCTCCTTCCGTCACCGACACTGGAGAGGTTGCACTGGGATCAGACCTGCCTTTGGGCAAAGAACTGAAGAAAAGGGGGCTTTGAACCCTTAACGCTGTGGGTAAGCAGGAAATTGCACTGAGCCACAGCCTAGCCAACTGATTCTACGACTGTTTGTACATGTGTGTGTTTTGAGAGAATCAAAGCAGAGCCTTAACGGGGAAGCAAACTGTTTTTAATTTTATATTTAAATGCAAAAGGCCCTGTTCAGTGCATTACCATTTTATGTTTGCAGTTCCCACTGCATTCATTACAGATAAACGGATAGTGACACATGCGAATCCTTTCCACCAGTGGCAGGACTGCCTGATCCACCATACGCTGGAGCACTTCACCTTGCATTGATCTCTGATTAACGGAACTGCAATTAAAGAAATGGATGAAGTTAACAGAACTCCCTCAGACTTCAGTAAAGCAAGATTCTACTCATCACTGGAGTAGCCATCATGGATTACAGCAGTGACTGTTGGTTTATCCTGGTCAGGGACAGGAGCCCAAACCCTCAATGTGCTTACTCGTGTTCCTTTTCGATTGTCGACGATATCGGTACACTGATGTTCTCCCAGGAAGGAAATCTGTCATCCTTATCTGGTCTGGCCTACACGTGACTCCCAGCCCAATGTGATGACTTCCCTCACTGAGCAATTAGAATGGACTACAGATGCTAGCCTTTACATGATGACTGTGTATTTCCCCAGATGATCACAGCTAGTACTTTGCGATATTTGCCACCTCTACCAGTCTGTGGTACTGGGTAAGAGTAGTATGAGATCGTTCACCGCCACCAATCTTTCTTTACCTTTTCTTTGTCTTGGGTAGAGAATACACATTGTACTGAAAGGGCACTGTGCCTACATAGCTAGAAGGTTTCTTGCTTGATAGCAGTAAGTACAATTACATCTGGTCAGTATAATGACTGGCACCTGGTACAGATACATCTGCTCCCTCCAAAAGCTCGGGTCAAATTTCTTGTCTCCATCCACAGACTGTGTGAGAGCTCAGGGGAATGGGTGGAGCCAATGTAACATGAACATTAACCCCTTCAGAACCATTATCCTTCACAATAACATTCACACCCAATCAAAGAATTTAAACAAAAGGTTTCTCCCTCTGGAGCATATCTGTGTGGTGACTGGAGAACCCTCGTGGAGATATCACTAAACACAAACTTGTTGAAATAATAACTGATTACCATAAAAACCCATCTGGTTCAATAATGCCCTTTAGGGCAGGAAATGTGCCATCCTAACCTGGTCTGGCCTACATGTGACTCCAGACCCACAGCAAATGTAGTCGGTTCTTAACTACCTCCTGAAATGGCCTAGCGGGCCATTCAATTTGAGGGCATTGGGGTGGGTGGCATCAAATCCTGGCATTGCCAGTGACACCCACATCCTGCGAAGAAATAAAATACCTCTGTGGCCTGACTGTAATCTCTTAGTTTGTTACTTGGAGGTGTTTGTTTCTGAATCAGTGTCCCTCAAGCCCCTGTTGTGGAAAAATAAAAAGCTGCACTGTGAAGAATTGTTTACAAAACCCATTCTTTACCTTTCCATCTGCTTTTGCTGAGTGCCAGCTGTGTTTGAACTCTTCCTGACGCCTGGTACATCCATTGGCATTCAGTGTGGCAGCAAAGCTGATGAAAATGGGAAAGTACAAGCAATTGCTAATCATATTTTGGCCCTAACCAACTGCAGTTATCAGATCTCAAATTCCTAATCCTGGAGATAGTATTAAGCTGGAGAGGGTTCAGAAGCGATTTCTCAGTATATTGCCAGGAATGAGTTTATGTTATAAGGAGAGGCTGGGACAATTTTCACTGGAGTGTAGGAGGTTGAGGGGATGACCTTATAGAGGTTTATAAAATCATGAGGGGTATAGATAAGGTGAATAGCAGGTGTATTTTCTCTAGGGTGGGGAATTTCAACCTTAGGGAGGCATATTTTTAAGGTGAGAGGATAAAGATCTATAAAAGACATGGGGACAATTTGTTTTTAAAACACAGGCGATGGTTCGTGTGTGGAATGAACTTCCAGAGGAAGTGGTGGATCTGGGTACAGTTACAATGTTTAAAAGACATTTGGAGAAGTACTTGAATAAGAAATTTTCAGAGGGATATGGGCCAAGCAGACAGGTGAGATTAGTTTAGTTTGAGATTATGGCCTGAATGAATTGGTTGGACTAAAGGGTCTGTTTCCATGCTGTATAGCTCTACGACTGATCAATTTCATCTTTATCGTCATTTGAAACCAAGCTCAGTTAGCCCAGTATGATTAGAGAATTAAAATGGAACCTTCCTGGGTGTTGTGGCTCAGATAATCCTTGCACAAAACTCCAGGAACTGAGAGATAGAAAGAGAGATAGAAAGCAGGAGAAAGAGGATGTGAGAGAAAAAAGAAACAGAAAGAAAAGGGAGTATGCGTAAATGAGAGAGGGAGAATGTGAGAGAGAGAAGGAGAGAAAGAGTGAGGTAGAGTGGCAGGGAAACAGAATGTATGAGGGACAGTGAGAACATGAGAGTGCAATGGATGAGTGAGGAAGCAAGACAGAGAATGAGACAGAGAAAGATAACGGACGGAGTGTGAGAAGGAGATGAGCGAAGGAGAGTGAGAAAGTCAACTGATAGCAAAAGAATAAAAGAAAGAAGGGGAAAGAGAGAGACATAAAAAAGGGAATGAAAAGGAAGAGAGGAATTCAGTATGCTGAAGAGTTTGGTGTCCTGAAGAAGAATCATACTTGTACTTGGTTCCCCTCTCCCCAGTCGCTGCCTAACCTGCCGAAGTTTACAAGCATTTTCTGTTTTATTTCAGATTTCCGGCAGCTGCAACAGAAATGCAAGTTGCTGATTATGTAATATACCTGTCAGCCTTGCCTGTTGTTTTAACTGGGTGTTAAACTGAGGATTTTAATGTCTTTGTTAAAATGACAGAGAGAGTGAGGGATACGAGGCATAATAAACAGAAGCTGGAATTAAGGATCTAATGATGACCATGAATCCATTGTCAATTATCAGGAAAAACCCATCTGGTTCATTATTGTCCTTTAGGGAAGGAAACTGCAATCCAAACATGGTCTGGCCTACATGTGACTCCAGACCCACAGCAAAGTAGTTGACTCTTAACTGGCCTCTAGGCAATAAATGCTGCTTTCGCCAGAGATGTCCACATCCCTTGAGTGAATAATTTTAAAAAAAGAGTCAGAGACTTGAGGGAGGTGTAGTGTAATGAAATGGTTAACAGAAGTAGAACATGGAGGAAGCTTCTAGAAAGATGATTCAGTGCCATGTGTGCATTTGTAAATTACTGATTGACTGACCTTATGAATCTTTCCTCAATACTCTGTTGTTTCTTTCTCCTCTCCAGAAGCTTCTGGATGTCCTCAATCAGTGGCTTGATGTGGCCCAGATTGTGGACATTCTCTTGGATTTGATCAAAAGCTGAAAACATCCTCTTTGAGCTAATGTCAGGAAGAGATGCAACAGGAAACCAGTCTTAGCTTTGCCAATGAGTTATTTTATGAAAGGCTCCCCCCTCGAGAAAGCTTGGGCACAGTTATTTTGGGACCTGTCAGATATTGGCACTGACATTTTCCCAGGCGGCCATTCACCAAGTGCCTGTTCACAGACTACCCAACCAGAAAGAGAGCTGGAACTTCTTGTCTGACATTTAAGTGAACTTCCCGTTGGGTTCTGGGAATAGGAGTGGAAATCCTGGATAATTGTTAGTGGACTCCCTGCTTCCATGCCTACCTTGGGTTGCCACCTTGCCCAACTCCAGCTAAGATCCGCTTAGGAGATCAGGGCTCAAAGCTGGAAGCTTCACGACCTTTATGAGGTCAAGATTGGGAATTTGGGAACTGATGATTACTGCAAATGTGGAGGTAAGGCGAATGTGACGTGTCAGATAGAATCGCTTTAAAATTTACTGTGCTGCCCCTTGGATTGCGACTTTCAAGTATTCGCGGCACGGAAAACAAAAGCAACTACAACATTAGTGACTGAATTAATGTGGTGCCTTTCTCATGTTGTTAAAAAAAACTAGAAGGCGTTTTGCACAAGGGATGATTAACGCAGCAGGTGAGCTATCAAGGCCAGAGGCAATGTGTTCCATTGTTGGGGACAGGTGGGAAGGGATGTGGTGTGAATGATTTGATGTCTAGATTAGCCACAATCTAACTGAATATCAGGGCAAGTTGAATGATCCCTTGCAGTTCCCAATGTCCATTTGGATGAGGGGACAATATGGTGTCCAACACAGCTCAATATATTGACAATGTCAGATAACAAGGTGTGGAGCTGGATGAACACAGCAGACCAAGCAGCGTCAGAGGAGCAGGAAGGCTGACATTTCGGGCCTAGACCCTTTGGTCTAGGCTGGAAACATCAGCCTTCCTGCTCCTCTGATGCTGCTTGGCCTGCTTCATCCAGCTCTACACCTTGTCATCTCAGGTTCTCCAGCATCTGCAGTTCCCACTATCTCTGAAACAATATGGACAATGTCAGTGTCTTTCAATGCATTGTCCGTGATGACTGGGCACTTGGTTGCATTAGGGCAAGTTGTTGCCTGTGGCCCGGGGGGGCTGGGTTTGATTATACCGAGTGCAAACCAGTCACAGACCAGCTCCAGCACACACGCAGAGGGCAGAGACAAAGAGAAAAGGAGCTCACGTATTCGCAATACTGTCAATCTCTGTTTTCAGTTCTTGGATCATCTGTGTGGTGCGTTGATGTTCCTTCTGGGTACGCTCCCACTGCTGGTTAAAAGCTTCAAATTTACCATCAAACTGGGTCAGCATCTTCAGCTTGGCTCGCTGGTGAGCGGTTTTACTTTGATACTTGCCAACCACGTTATCGAGACTTTCCCTGTGTATAAACACCAGTTCATAGATTGTTATTCTCGAGGATGGTTTTGCAGCTCTTTAGATAGCACCTTCCAAACCCACAACCACTTCCATCTAGAAGGACAACGGGAGCAGGTACGTGGGAACACCTCCTCCTGCAATTTCCCCTCCAAACCACTCACCATCCTGACTTGGAAATGTATCACTGCTCCTTTACTGTCACTGGGTCAGAATTCTGGAATTCCCTCCCTAACAGCACTGTATATGTCCTAGACTAAATGGACTGCTGTGATTTAAGGAGGTAGCTCACCACCACCTTCCCAAGGTCGGGCAATAAAAAATGCTGGCTCAGTCAGAGATGTCCATGTCCCATGAATGAACAAAAAGGACACAACAACAATAAAACCAAAGAACCAAGGATGCTGGAAATCAGAAACATAAACAGAAGTTGCTGGAAAAACACAGCAGGCCTGGCAGCATCTGTGGAGAAAAAGCAAGGTGAACATTTTGGGTCCAGTAAGCCTTCTTCAGAAGTAGCTAGGTAAAGGTTGATACATATGCTAAAGAAGGGGTGGGGGGAAGGGGAAGGACTAAACGAAATGTGGAAATGGAGCCCAGAGAGAGAAAAACAACAGTTGGGCAGATAAAAGAATGGGTAAAGGGTCAGCCTGGGAGAATCACTAGCTGCTAATGGGGGCCATTAATAGCTGACAATGGATTGTTTGTGGTAGCAGCCCACATGCAGATGAGGCCTGGTGTGTGGGGTAGGGTAAGGACATTGGGAGAAGGTGCTTAGGCTCTAAAAAGAATACAAGCCACCCTCATATACATTCACTGCACAGGCCTCCCTCGCACTCTGGTAGAGTCATACAGTCATACAGCATGGAAACAGACCCTTCAGTCCAACTAGTCTACACTGCCCATGTTCCCAAACTAAACTAGCCCTATTTGCCTGCATTTAGCTCATATCCCTCCAAACCTTCCTAATAATGAACTTATCCAAATGTCTTTTAAATATTGTAACTGTGTCTGCATCTGCACTTCCTCTGGAAGTTCATTCCACAAATGAATCACTCTGTGTAAAAAAAATTGCCCCTCATGTCCTTTTTTAAATCTTTTTCCTCTCACCTTAAAAACATGCCCCCTAGTTTTGAATTCCCCACCCTAGGGCAAAGATCCTTGCTATTCACTTTATCTATGCCCCTCATCATTTTATAAACCTCTCTATGGTCACCCTCCTACACTCTGATGAAAGAAGTCCCAACCTATCCAGCCTATTGTTATAACTCAAACCCTCCATTCCCAGAAATATCCTGGTATATATTTTCTAAACCTTTCCAGATTAATAATATCTTTCCTATAAAGGGCAACCAAAACTGCACACAGTATTCCAGAAGAAGCCTCAACAACGTCCTGTAAAACCTAAACATGACATTCCAACTCCTATACTCAAAGTTCTGAGCAATGAAGGCAAGCTTGCTAAATGCCTTGTTAACCATCCTGTGATGCAAATTTCAAAGAATTATGTTCCTGAACCCCTCGGCCTCTCTGTTTTACGACACTACCAAAGCTCTTACCATTTAAGACCTGCCCTTGTTTGTTTATCCAAAAATGCAATAGCTCACATTTACCCAAATTAAATTCCATCTGCCACTCCTCAGTCCATTGACCCAATTGATCAATATCTCCTTGCAATCTTAGATAACCTCCTTCATTCTCCTGTATACCACTAATTTTAATGTCATCCTCAAAATTACTAACCGTGCCTCCTATATTCTCAACCAAATCATTTGTATAAATGACAAACAAAAGAGGACTCAGTACCTATTCCTGTGTCACATCACTGGTCACAGACTTCTAGTCCAAAAAGCAACCCTCCACTACCACCCTCTGTCTCCTACCATTAAGCCGATTTTGTATCCAATTGGTAAGCTTACCCTGAATCCCGTGTGATCTAACTTTACTAATTAGACATCCATGTGGAACCTTGTCAAAGGCTTTAACTAGAGTCCAAGTAAACAATGTCTTCCATACTGTCCTCATCAATCTTTTTGGTTACTTCCTTAAAAAAACTCAATCTAGTTTGTGAGACACAAATTCCCTCACACAAAACCATGATGACTATCCCTAATCAATCATTGCCTTTCCAAACGCATGTAAATCCTATCTCTCAGAATCACCTCCAACATCTTATCCACAACTAATGTCAGGCTCACAGGTGTGTAGTTTCCAGGCTTCTCCTTCCGTCCTTTCATAAATAAACGCACAACATTAACCCACCCTCAAGTCCTCCGGCACCTCACCTGTGGTTATGGATGATACATATATTTCTGCTAGGGGCCCTGCAATTTCTTCCCTAACTTCTGATGATGTCCTGGGCTAGAGTTACCAGGGATTTATCCGCCTTTATGTTTTCTAAGACCTCCAGCACTTCCTCTTCTATTATGTGAACCGTTTTCAAAACATCAATATTTATTTCTGAGTTCTCTAGCCTCTACTTCTTTCTCCGCAGTAAAACCTGATGCAAAATCTTCATTTAGTATCTTTCCCATCACCTGAGGTTCACACATAGATGACCTTGTTGATGTTTAAGGGGCTCAATTCTCTCTCTAGTTGTTCTTTTGCTCCTAATATACTTATAGAATTTCTTTGGATTATTTGACATAGAATCCCTACAGTGTGGAAGCAGGCCTTTTGGCCCATCAAGTCCACACTGACCCTCTGAAGAGCATCTCACCCTAACCCATACCCCTATCCCTATCCCATAACCCTGCATTTCTGATAGCTAATTGACCTAGCTTGCACACCCTGGACACACTATGAGCAATTTAGCATGGCCAATCCACCAACCCTGCACATCTTTGGACTGTGGGAGGAAACCCACACAGACACAGGGAAAATGTGCAAACTCCACACAGACAGTTATCTGAGGGTGGAATTGAACATGACTACCTGACACTGTGTGGCAGCAATGCTAACCACTGAGCCACTGTGCTACCTTGTCCTTAACTTTATCCGCCAAAGCTATCTCATATCCCCTTTTTGCCTTTCTGATTTCTAACATTCTTTATACTCTTCAAGAGATTCATTTGATCTCAGTTGTCTACACCTAAGATATGATTCTTTCTTATTTTTGACTAGAACTACCAGCCTTACCCTTCACTCTAATAGGAACATAACGCCTCTGAACTCTCGTTATCACACTTTTGAAAACCTCCTACTTTTCAGTCATCCCTTTACCTGCAAATAGTGTATTCCCATTGACTTTTGAAAGTTCTTGTCACACACCATTAAAATTTACTTTACTCCAATTAAGAAGTTTAACTTTTATGGAAGGTTTATCCTTTTCCACAACTATTTTAAAACCTATAGAATTATGATCACTAGTCCCAAAATGTTCCCAACTAACACTTCAGTCACTTGCCCTCCCTTATTTCCCAAGTGAATGTTAGGTTTTCCTCCTTCTCCGGTAGGAACATTTACATAGCATCCATAGAATCCCTACAGTGTGGGAACAGTCCAGCCCAACAAGTCCACATTGACCCTCCAAAAAGCAACCCACCCAGTCTCAACACCTTCCCCACCCCCATCCCTGTAACCCTACATTTCCCATGGCTAATCCATCTATAGGCGATTTGGTATGGCCAATCCATCTAATCTGGAAACTGGAGCACCCAAAGGAAATCCACACAGACACAGGGAGAATGTGCAAACTCCACACAGACAGCCATCCAAACCTGGACTTGAACCTGGGTCCCTGATCCTGTGAGGCAGCAGTGCTAACCACTGAGCCACCACGCTGCCCTAAAAATTGATAAAGAACATTTTCTTGAACACATTTAACAAATTCCTCACCATCCAAACCTTTAACACTATGGCAGTCCCAGTCAATGTTTGGAAAATTAAAATGCCCTACTATTAAAATCTTATTATTCTCACATCTATATGAGATCTCTCAACATACTTGCTCCTCAATTTCCCGCTGACTATTGGAGGGCCTATAGTACAATCCCATCAAAGTTATCATCCATTTCTTATTTCTAATTTCAACCCAAATAGTTTCACTGGACGATCCCTCAGAAATATCCTCTCTAATTACAGCAGTCAGGTTTAATCAAAAATGCCATACACTTCCTCTCTTGTCTCCCTTTCTTTCCTTCCTGTAACATCTAAAACCTGGAACATTGAGCTGTCAGTCCTGTCCTCCCCTCAGCCAAGTTTCTGTAATAGCTAGGACATACCACTCCCATGTTCCCATACATGCCCTGAGTTCATCAGCCTTATCTGTAAGACCCCTTGCATTGAAATAAATGCAGTTTAAATCTTCAGAGTTACCTTGTTCTGACTCACACTTGCCTGCCTTTTCTAATTAACTTGCTGTTTTCTGATTCGGAATCGTCCTCATGTGTTTTTCTATTTTTACTGTTATTTAGGAACTCCCTCCCTCCCCTCTCTACTAGTTTAATGACTCCTGAAATAGAACTAGCAAATCTCCCTGCCAGGATATTGGTTGCTTTCCATTTCAGGTGAAACCCATCCTGTCTAAACAGATATTTTCTACGCCAACCTGTATCTGACCACACACCTCTCTTACACTCTCAAACCAGGCCTCACTCACTCTCAAAACGGTCCTTCCTGATAGTTACCAAGTACAGGTCTTTCCTCACTCAATAACTCTATATTTAGTAATGTAGGGATGACACTAGTTTCTAAGCATGCCACAGGTTTATTTGCGAGAGTTCTGTAACACCTTGGCAATGACAAAATGTCTGCACCATCCTTATCACAGTTCAACCCCTAAACAGGTGGCACGGTGGTTAGCACTGCTGCCTCACAGCGCCAGGGACCCAGGCTCAATTCCACCCTCGGGTGACTGCCTGTGTGGAGTTTGCACATTCTCCCAGTGTCTGTGTGGGTTTCCTCCGGGTGCTCCGGTTTCTTCCCACAGTATAAAGATGTGCAGGCTTGGTGGATTGGCCATGCTAAATTGCCCATAGTGTCCAGGGATGTGTAGATTAGGTGGGTTATAGGGGGATGGGTCTGGGTAGGATGCGCTGAGGGTCAGTGTGGACTTGTTGGGCTGAAGGGCCTGTTTCCTCAATGTCGGGATTCTCTAAAATTCTGTGGTGTTTGCTTCAAAAATCCACACCCAGGCTTAATCAATCAAGCATAATGAATGTCAATCAGTTATCAGGTTCACATAATCTAACACAGAAAAATTAACCCATTGACCGCTCTGAGACCTACCTCACACTCTCCAGCAAAACTGGAGAGATGCTTGGCTCTTTGTCCCTAAGACTCGATGAGGTGCTGGGTAAGTTACTTTTCTCCTTGATTTCATTTAACTGTGATGTAAGCACGTGTCTCAAGTCACTCATTGAGTGTGCGATCTGTTCCAGAATCTGTAACTGGGGGTTGCATGCACTGGATGGCCTTTCTGCTTTCTTCTCAGAAGTAGCAGCAAGCCCATCCTTTGATTCTTTTCTCACGTTGTCACGCCACTGTGTGCTATCCTTCATCGCCTTCTGGCACAGGTTCTTCTGGAGCAAGAGAGTGGCTATGTTACTGTCACCAATACTGTTAGTACAGTGTGATCCGAAAGAACATTGAACACATCTCTCATGGTGTCATAAAAGAAAGGAGTAGGCCATTTGGCTCCTTCGAGTCTGCTCCACCGTTCAGTTTGGTCATGGCTGATCTGATTGCGCCCTTAACTTCCCTTTCCTGTCTGCCCTACACTCCCCGCTAATAACCCTCGACTCCCGGCTGGTTCAGAAATCTGTCAAACCAAGACTCAGATCTATTTGTTGATTGAGCCTTTGCTGCTTTGAGCAGCCTCCCAAGAGAAGAAGTTCTGCCTCACCTCCATCTTAATTATGAGACGCCTAATTTTAAACCCCCAAACCTCCACCCTCCACCCCAGGATTAGAAAGTCATAGCATCTTAGCTGAGCTCAGTTTGGCTGTGGTTCCAGATTCCAGGCTTTAGAAATCTTCGAACCCTACAGTGTAGGAGGGGGCCATTCAGCCCAACAAGTTCTTCAGGAGCGAAACAGTAGCTATGTTACTGTCACCAATACTGTTAGTACTGTGTCCACAATCCAGAGATGTGCAGGTAAGGTGGATTGGCCATGCTAAACTGCCCGAAGTGTCCAGGGGTGTGTAAATTAGGTGGATTAGACATGGGAAATGCCGGATAAAGGGAAAGGGTAGGGGAATAGGTCTGGGTGGGATGCTTTTTTGAAGGGGCAGTGTGGATCTGTTGGGCTGAATGGCCTGTTTCCACACTGTAGGGATTCTACATTTAAAAAAAAATAAAGCCTGCACCAGCCTTCCAAACAACATCCCACCCAGAACCAGCCCCCAACCTTTTCCTGTAACCCCACATTTACCATGGCTAACCCAACTAACCTGCATATCCCTGGAAACTACAGACAATTTACCATGGCCAATCCACCTAACCTGTACATCATTCAACAGTTAGATAGCCATCAGAGGGAACCATGCTGATAGTTCCCTCTCTTGCACAAACTCCTCACAACTATTTTCAGTATTCCAATGGTCACATGGGGCGACAAAGACTCGATTATTGAGGCCTTAGAGAGGCTGGCCAAGTGTTAATGGTCCCAGCGCATCCGGTAGACGTACTGTTACTGCTAATGGGCATGGTGGCTCAGTGGTTAGCACTGCTGCCTCTAAACACCAGGGACCCAGGTTCAATCCCAGCATTAGGTGACTGTGCAGAGTTTGCAAATTCTCCCAGTGTCTAAGTGGGTTTCTTCCCACAGTCCAAAGATTTGCAGGGTGGATTGGCTATGCTAAATTGTCTATAGTGTCCAGGGTGGGTCTGGGTGGTATGCTCTTCGGTGGGTTGGTGTGGAATCAATGGGCTGAATGGCCCGCTTCCACACTGTAGGGATTCTATGATATGTAAATACTGAGGGGCATAGGTTCAATTCACACCATAACATCTAGTGGCAATTAAATGCCGTGGATTAGTTCTAAAATCTGGAATTGAAAATTAGGTTCAGTCACGGTGACCGCAAAAGTACCAGAGATTGTTATAAAGATCCATCGGATTTACAAACAACCTTTAGCAAAGGAAATCCTTGTGAGACCCAGGCCACTGGGATAACATCTATTTGTGGTGTGGAAAACAGGGCACTGATACTAGAGGGTTGTCCTTTATCGCCAGCATTAGCAAACCTTCCTGTTTCACCCTAATTTTCATTCTTTGCATGGCTCAGTGGACCTAGTCACTGAGGCTGTTTGTCAGATGTTCAATTCTGACCCTAGAGACTTGAACACAAAACCTCAGCGGTACCAGCAAAGAGGGAGTGCTGCACTGTCAGAGGTGCCATCTTTCAGATGAGACATTAAACAAAGGCTTTGCTTGCCCCCTCATGTGGGCATGGGAGCTTCTTTAATCCTTTGACGGGATGTAGGAATCAGGAGCATTTGTTGCACATCTCTCGTGGTCTTTGAACTGAGTGGATTCTTAGGCCACTTCAGAGGGCAGTTGATGTTGGTATGGAGTCACATGTAGAGTAAGGACAGTCAGATTTCCCTCCCTAAGAGGCCACTGGTGAATGAGACGTGTTTGTAAAACAAAAATTGATAGTTGCCCATGGTCACCATGAGACTGGTTTTATAGATTTCAGATTTATTCATTGAATTTAAATTCCACCAGCTGCCATGGTGGGATTTGAACCCATGGCATCAGAGAAATACTCCAGGCCTCTGGATTCCTACTCCACTGACATTAGTTACCACTAAACCACCTCAAACACTACCTGTAAAAGGTTGAAAAAATGTCTTACCTCAACTGCCAATGACCTCTGCTGTAAGGCACTGTTCTCCACTTTGAACATGTGCTTCTGTTTATTGCTTTTCTGGTGACAACATCAGGAATAGATCAGGCAGCCACTCAAACATTTAACAAACCAGTCAGCATTTCAATAAAAACAAAATACTGCAGAATATTTTACTAGGTGATGGCCTACTGGTTTTATTGCTGGACTGTTAATCCAGAGACCCAGATACCGTTCTGGGCACTTGGGTTCGAATCCAGCCATGGCAGATGGTGGAATTTGAAATCAATAAATATCTGGAATTAAGAATCTAATGATGACCATGAATCCAGCGTTAGAAAAACCCTTCTGGTTCACTAATGTCCTTTAGGGAAGGAAACTGCCATCCTTACCAGGTCTGACCTACATGTTACTCCAGACCAACACCAATGAGGTTCACTCTTAACTGGCCTCTGGGCAATTAGGGATGGGCAATAAATGCTGCCTGGTCAGTGACGGCCCTATTCCCGTGAATGAATAAAGAAAAAAAGTCTGAAATAAAAACAGAACATGCTGGAGAAACACAGTAAGTCTGGTACCATCTGTGGAGAGAGAAACAGTTAACATTTCATGTCTGGTACTACTCTTCTTTGGAACTCAGAACATTCATGTCACAGTTCAAAAGAAAAGTCTCATTGTATGCAAAATGTTAACTCTGTTTGTCTCTCCACAGAGGCAGTCAGACCTGCTGAGTTTCTCCAGCACTTCTGTTTTAATTTCAGTCGTTATCCTAAGCAGCTAAACCGTAACAACCAAGTAATCAGTGAGGCAAATTTGTCTGTACCATCCTGCAAGTTTAATGATGCAACAACGATAGAGCTGGAAAAGGACACATTATGTCATAGCTGTACACATATTGTGCCTGTTTCAGCTCAACAGGCCAGGCTATGGTCAATCTCTGGCTCATTCCTCAGGCTTGACCACTCAGAGTCAAATAGCCTGGTTCAAATTTAAATAAGGTTTGACAGTTAACTGTCATTAGTCTTCTCACCAGTGTGTTCTTCATATAATGCCTGTCTCTCCTTGTGCAATATAAATTGTTGCTCTCCTTTCCACTGCTGGTGATACAAATATCCTGATGATTACAAGACCAAAAGTCTCAATAAAACCTATTTTCTTTTCAGCAATGTTCAAATTCTGTGCTACAACTGCCCATTAGAATTGAATTGTTGGCCAAGCATAACCAGCAACCTCTATGATTTGCTCCATGGTACAGAACAGGAATATTGCTGAAAAGAGAGAGATGTTGTTGAAGCTTTTCATTTTGCCATCATCAGGATATATGTAAGAATGCCAAATTTCAAACAGTCACAACAATTTATACTGGAGGAGAAATAAGAGCTTTAGTAAATCTGCCTTTTTAACACTGATTCTCACTGTCAGCCATGGTTCAGTCGGCCTTGTCACTGAGGCTTTAGGTCAGATGATCAAATCCCACTCCAGAGACATGAGCACAAAGTCTTGGCAGCACAGAGGGAGTGCTGCACTGTCTGAGATGAGACCTTAGAGGAGACCTCAAACAAAGGCATTACTTGTCTGTTTGTGTGGCACTGGAATTTCCTTTATCCATCAATGGGCATCACTAACACTAACACTTGTTGCCCATCTTGAATGGCCCTTGACCTGAAAATGGCTTGCTACGCCACTTCAGAGGGTGATTAAGGATCATCCACATTGATGTGCATCTAAAGTCATTTGTAGGGTAAGGATAGTCATATTTCCCTCCATGAACAGGCCATTAGTGAATCAGATGGGCTTTTACAGTGAAGACATGGGTTTCAGGGTTACCATTACTGAGTCTAGCATTATAGATTTCAGATTTATTCGTTGAATTTAAAATCCACCAGTTGCCATTTGAACCCATGGTCCCACTGCAATACTCCAAGCCTCTGGATTCCCCTCCCAATGACATTAATTGACATTAAACCATCTCCAAACACTATCTGTAAAAGATTGGAAAAATGTTTTATCTCAACTGCCAATGACCTCTGCTGTAAGGCACTGTTCTCCACTTCGAACGTGTGCTTCTGTTTATTGCTTTTCTGGTGACAACGTGAGGAATAGATCAGGCAGCCACTCAAACATTTAATGGACCATTCAGCATTCTAATAAAAACAAAATACTGCAGATGCTGGAAATTTGAAATAAAAACAGAAAATACTGGAGAAACTGAGTGAGTCCGGCAGTATCTGTGGAGAGAGAAACACAGTTAACATTTCAGGTCTGATGCGACTGTTGTTTGGAACTCAAACACTCATTACACAGTGCCAAAGAAAAAACATACTGCACGCGAACTGTTAACTATGTTTCTCTCTACATGGAGGCTGCCAGACCTGCTGAGTTTCTCTAGCATTTTCTGTTTTCATGTCAGTCGTTATCTTAGTCAGCTAAACCATGCAGTCAAGTAATCAGTGAGGCAAATTTGTCTGTACCGTCCTGTAAGTTTAATGATGCAACAACAATAGAGCTGGAAAAGGACACATTATGTCGTAGCTGTGTACACATTGTGCCTGTTTCAGCTCAACAGGTCAGGCTGTATCCATTGTCTGGCTTGACCCATCAGAATCAACCTGCTGGTTCAAATTTAAAACTTGGCAGTTAACTGTCAGTCTTCACCTAACCAGTGTATTTTTCATGGCAATACCTCTACCAATCAGAATCCACTTGTCAACCAATCAGCACTCTCTTCACAATTACGATACGATGTTGTTCCTGTTTGCTATTGATGGTGATGCAAATGCACTGATGATTGCAAGACCAAAACTTGTTTTATTCAGCAGTAGCCATGTTCTGTGCTACAACTGACCATTAGAATTGAGTGGTTGACTCATCGTAACCAGCAAACTCTATGATTTGCTCTATGGTAGAGAATATTAATATTGCTGAAAAGAGAGAGATGTTGTTGGAGCTTTTCATCATGCAGATATCAGGACATATGCAAGAATGCCAAATTTCAAACAGCCACAACAATTTATACTGGAGGGGAAAAGGCTGCATTAGCAAATCTTCCTGTTCTACACACATTTTCACTCTCAGTCATGACTCAGTGAGTGTTATCACTGAGAGTGTTGGTGAGATATTCAACTTCCACTCCAAGGATATGAGCACAAATCCTAGTCTAGCCGTCCCAAAGCCAGCACTAAGGGAGTGCTGTGCTGACAGAGGTGCCATCATTCAGATGAGACTTTACACAAAGGCATTACTTGCCCCTGTTTCTTGACACTGGAGTTTCTTTTATCCTTTGACAGGATGTGGGCATCACCAGCACTTGTTGCCCATCTCTAATGACCTTTGAACTGACAGTTGCTTATTGGACCACTCCAGAGGGTAGTTCAGAGTTAACCATATTGCTGCAGGTTTGGAGACATGTGCAAGCCAGGCCAGGATAAGGAAGACAGATTTCCCTTCCTAACAGGGCGATGGTAGACCAGATGTGTTTTGACAACAAAAAGAAATGGTAATTTCTAGTCACTGTTACTGACCATAGCTTTATATATTCCAGACGTCTTTGTTGAATTTAAATTCCACCAGTTCCCGTGGTGGGATTTGAACCCCAGGTCTGGGAAGACTAGTCCAGACCTCCAAATTCCTGATCCAGTGACACACCTAATACACCATCTATTGCAGAGCAGAGAAACTGCTTACCTCAAACGCCAATGACCTCTGCTGTAAAGCATTATTCTCCGCTTCAAAAGCATGCTTCTGTTTATTGCTTTTCTGGTAATAATATTAGGAATAGGTCAGGCAGCCAATTAAATGTTTAACAGGCGAGTCAGTATTGCAAGAAAACTAAAATATTGCAGATGCTGGAAATCTGAAATAAAAACAAAAAGTGCTGGAGAAACTCAGCAGGGCGGGCAGTCTCTGAGGAGGGAGAAACAGGGTTATGTTTTGAGTCTGATGTGATTTATCACATGAGTCAAACGTTCCTGACACAGTTCTGAAGAGCAGACTTACTGGACTTGAAATGCTAACTTTGTTTCTCCAGCCACAGAGGCTGCTGGACCTATTGAGTTTCTCCAGAAATTTTTGTTTCCATTTTAATTATTATTCCGTCCAGCTAAATCATGCAACCACTCAGTCTAGTAGGCAAATTATCTCTACTATCCTGCATGTTAAAGGAAGCAATAATAATACATACTGTTGAAAAAAGACACATTATGTTGTAGCTGTACACACATTGTGCCTGTTTCAACTCCACAGATCAGGCTACAGCCATTCACTGGTTCTTTTCTCAGGGCAGTTGCTTGACAATCAGAGTCAACCTGCTGGTTCAAGTTTAAACAAAACTTGACAGTTAACTGTCAGTCTTCACTGAACCAGTGTATTCCTCATTGCAATGCCTTGTCGACCATTCAGTACTCTCCTTTCTTTTGGTGGTGATGTGAACGTGCTGAGGAACGCAAGACCAAAATCTTTGAAAAAAGCCTGTTTTTTCCCCAGTGGTATTCAAATTTTGTGCTACAACTGACCTGAATTAGAGTTGAGTTGTTGACTGATCATAACCAGCAAATTGTAACAGTTGATTAGTGGTAGAGAACAGAAATATTGCTGAAGAGAGACACGTTGGGTGGCTCAGTGGTTAGGAGGGCTGCCTCACAGCATCAGAGACTCAGGTCCAATTCTATCCTTGGATAACTGTCTGTGTGGAGTTTGCACATTCTCCCTGTGTCTTCGTGGGTTTCCTCTGGTTGCTTCAGTTTCCTCCCAGAGTCCAAAGATGCACTTGTTAGGTGGGTTGGCCATGCTAAATTCCCCTATTGTCCAGCAATTTGCAGGCAAAGTAGATTAGCCATGGGAAATACAGGGATAGGGTAGAGGGGAGAGTCTATGTGGATTCAATGGGACAATTGGTCTGCTTCAACACTGTAGGGATTCCATGATTCTATGTTGTTGAAGCTTTTCATCTTGCAGTCATCAGGACATATGCAAGAATGCCAAATTTCAAACAGTCACAACAATTTATACCTGAGGGGAAAAGGGTGCATTGGCAAATTAATTCTTTTACACTCATTTTCACTGTCAGCCATGGCTCAGTAGGTCTTCCTACTGATGCTGTTGGTCAGATGTTCAAGTCCCACTCCAGAGACATGAGCTCAAACCCTAGTCCAGCTCTCCCAAAGCCAGCAGGTAGGGTGTGCTGCACTGTCAGAGGTACCATCATTCAGATGAGATCTTTAAATAATGCATTTGCTTGTCACCATGTGTGGGCACTGATGTTTTTTAGTCCTTCAATAGGATGTGGGCATCACCTGCATTGCCCATCTGTAATGATTCCTTGAACTGAAATTGGCTTGCTGGGGCACTTTAAGAGTCAACCATATTGGTGTGGGTTTGGAGTCACATATAGGGTAAAGATTGTCAGATTTTCCTGCCTAACAGGCCATTAGTGAATGAGATGGGGGTTTACAACAAAAAAAACCTTCCATGGTTACCATTACTGAGTCTAGCGTTATAGATTTCTGATATTTTTCATAGAATTTAATTTCCACCAGCTGCCATTTGAACCCATGGTCCCACTGCAATACTCCAAGCCTCTGGATTACTACTCCACTGACATTTTTTGACATTAAACCATCTGCAAACACTATCTGTAAAAGATTAGAAAAATGTCTTACCTCAACCGCCAATGACCTCTGCTGTAAGGCACTGTTCTCCACTTCGAACGTGTGCTTCTGTTTATTGCTTTTCTGGTGACAACATCAGGAGTGGATCAGACAGCCACTCAAACATTTAACAATCCAGTCAGCATCCTAATAATAAAATATTGCAGGTGCTGGAAATCTGAAATAAAAACAGAAAATGCTGGAGAAACTCAGCAGGTCTGGCAGCATCTGTGGAGAGTGAAACAGAGTTAACATTTCTAGCCTGATACATCTGTTATTTGGAACTCAGACACTCACGGTACAGTTTCAAATCAGACAGATATTGCACTTGAAACATTAACTCTGTTTCTCTCTCCACAGAGGCTGCCAGACCTGCTGAGTTTCTCCAGCTTTTTCTGTTTGTCATTTCAGTTGTTATTCTAATCAGTTAAACCATGCAACCAATGAATCAGTGAGCCTAATTTATCTGTACCATCCTGTAAGTTAGATGATGCAAGAACAATAGAGCTGGAAAAGGACACATTATGTCATAGCTGTACACACATTGTGTCTGTTTCAACTCAACACATTGGGCTACAGCCATTCTCAGGTTCATTCTTCAGGGCAGTGCGTTGACCAATCAGAATCAACCTGCTGGTTCAAATTTAAAACTTGGCAGTTAACTGTCAGTCTTCACCTAACTGATATATTTTTCATGGCAGTGCCTCTACCAATCAGAATCCACTTGTCAACCAATGAGCACTCTCTTCTATACTGCTAAATTTTTGTCCCCTTTCTATTGGCTTGGACGTGAATGTTCTGATGAGTCTCAGACGAAAAGCCTCGATAAAGCCTGATTTCCTTTCAGCAGTATTCACATCCTGCGGGAGCTAAAATAACTCTACAGAGGCTGGTATCCCATTTCTAAGTCACCCTTTATTTACGTGTCTATTGTACTTGACACTGGTCCGGTTTTCGCAGAGTCAGGTCTAAGAGTGAACAGAACCTCTGACACTCCTGTCTGTCAGCCAGGGCTCCCTGATTGGACCAGATTAACAGCCCCAATCAGGGAACTCATATTCTGTGAGGTCAACCTGGCTGACCTCACTACACTCACCACAGTAGCAATTGACCATTCCAATACACTTCTTGTCTGATCATTGCCAGTAATCTCAATCAGTTGCTTAGAGGTACAGAACAGGAATATTTCGGAGAAAAGAGATATATTGTTGAAGGTTTTCATCTTGCAGTCATCACGAAATATGCAAGAATGACTAATTTCAACACTTACAACAAGTTATACTGGAGGAAAAAAGGGTGCTCATTGGTTGGCAAATTTGTTCTGATTGGGTGAGGCGTTGACTGGGAGTCACATAAATACAAGTTGTGAGCATTAATTGTCAATTATTCCAGATAGCGGGGTTCCTTGACTCCTCTATCAGGAGACAGTGGTGTCAAGGTGATGTTAATGGATTAGTTTTCCAAAAGGTCAGGCTATTGATTGGAGACGACAGGTTCAAATCTGGTGTCTGGGAGAGTTTAAATTGAATTAATTAATCTAGAATTGAAATAATGTCTCAGTATTTTCTATTAAACTACCAGTAATTTTTGTATATTTTTTTAAAAGAAAACTGTCTAATGCCCTTTGGGGACGGAAATCTGCCAGCCTCACTGGATCTGGCCTCCATGCAACTCCTGATATCCAGGAAGGCAGTTGGCTCTTAAATGCCCTCAGAAATAGCCCTAGCAAACCATTCTGTTCAAGAGGAAGAGTGATAACAAGGTGTAGAGCTAGATGAATACAGCAGGCCAAGCAGCGTCAGGGGAGCAGGAAGGCTGACATTTCGGGCCTAGACCCTTCTTAAAAAAAAGCCAGTGTTGCCCACGTCTCTTAAAAGAAGAAAGGAAAAGAAATGGCAGGCCCAGATTGATGACTGGACCTCACCTTGAACGTATTTCATTGGCTGTTTGAGAGCACTTTGGGATGTCCTGAAGTTGATGGTGCTCCATAAATGTGTTTGTCTTTCATTACATACCTCGAGGAATAATGAATTGTAAAGCGTGCCTCTTCTGTCACTCTCCAGCTTGTTCAGTAAGTTCTCAAGCTTCTTGTGTTTACCCTAATGATGACAGCGAATCAGATACCAAGTTAATCATCTGCCAGCCATCTCCTTGCTTCACATTTGTTCCTCTATCTCTAATTTTTCTCTCCGATTTTCTCCCTTACAGTGTTAGGGTCTGTCTAAGGCCACAGTTTTCATTCAGGGGTATCAAGTTGTAGACAAGTGTCTCGTGTGGCCAAGTGTGGGGCATTACTATAGCACCGTTTCCCAACCCCATTTCCGCAGACCAGTCTCCATGCACTGACTCAATGGTCAGCAAAGCCTGGCACTACACAAAGCAATTCATTCAACCACTGAATCGCCATGGTTACTATAGCCCACAGTGTATATATAACTCATTAACATTATGAGCAAATCTCTCTGCTATGTCTTTCGGTTTTTATTGTCTATTTACCATTTGGGGAAGGGATGGCCTAGTAGTATAAAAAGTGGAAGAACTGCCGATGTTGTAAATCAGGAACAAAAACAGAAGTTGCTGGAAAAGCTCAGCAGGTCTGGCAGCATCTGTGAAGGAAGAAACAGAGTTAACGTTTCGGGTCCG
>JAHRHZ010000008.1:11354622-11370371 GCA_024137785.1 Ginglymostoma cirratum | reverse complement strand
CTAGACCTGAAACGTCAAGCTTTCCTGCTCCTATGATGCTGCTTGGCCTGCTGTGTTCGTCCAGCTCCACACCTTGTTATCTCGGATTCTCCAGCATCTGCAGTACCTATTATCTCTAAGGTGTTTGGTATGCTTGCTTTTATTGGTCAATGCATTGAGTATAGGATTTGGGAAGTCATGTTGCATTTGTACAGGACATTGGTAAGGCCATTTTTGGAATACTGCATTCAATTCTTGTCTCCCTGCTATAATAAAAATGTTGTGAAACTTGAAAGAGTTCAGGAAAGATTTATGAGAATGTTGCTGGGGTTGGAGGGTTTGAGTTATAGGGAGAGGCTGAATAGACTGGAATATTTTCCCTGGAGTGTCAAAGGCTGAGGGGTGACCTGATAGAGGTTTATAAAATCATGAGGGGCATAGATAAAGTGAATAGCAAAGGTCTTTTCCAGTTGTCCACAGCCCAAGCTACAAATTTTTGCTAAGACCTTAAAAAAAGTCTTTTCTCTTTGGTGGGGGAGTTGAAAACCAGGGGGCGTAATTTTAAGGTGCGTGGAGAAAGATTCAAAAAGGATATGAGGGGCAATTTTTTTACACAGAGAGAGGTTAGTGTGTGGAATGAACTGCCAGAGGAAGTGGTGGAGGCAAGCACAGTTACAACATTTAAGGGACATTTGGATAAATTCCTGAATAGGAAAGGTTTTGAGAGATATGGGCCAAATGCAGGCAGTTGGTTTTAGTTTAATTTGGGAACATAGTCGGCATGGACAAGTTGGACCAAAGGGTCTGTTTCCATGCTGTATGACCTTGTGACACTATGACATTTGGACAGGTGCACAAGTAGGAAAAGTTGAGAGAGATATGGGCCAAACACAGGCAAATGGGACTAGTTTAGTTTAAGAAACTTGGTTGGCGCGGACAAGTTGGACTGATGGGTCTGTTTCCATGCTGTATTGACTCTATGACTCTAAATTACTACAGGAAGCTTCATGACCACCACTTTGGTCATGACAATTCTGGACAAGGTGCTTACAAAATGGAGTTTGTCAGAAACTATTAGTACAGACAATGGACCACAGTCAGTGCACAGAGTCCCTTGTTTGCAATAGAATTCACCACTGTCCCATACAACCCCTGATCGAATAGTGGCGTCAAACTTTTCCACAGTGCAATAACGGACAGTTTGCGAGCTGGTCTGTCCAAGGGTAAAATGTTTGTTCCTACTTCCCACAGATCAATCTGCCTTTTTCACATGGAAAAACACCAGTTGGAATTGTGATTCGTTAACTTTAGCAGGCCGTGGACCATTCTTAAACCATCGAACGGGAATGTCAGAGCGAAAGCAGCAGAAATTGCTAAGCGACAAGGTAAAACGTGCTTCCACATGCGAAGGGAACCACAACATGAAGTTGCAAATTGGGTTCCTGTCAACTGGTGAAATTGTAACCACAGACACCTAACTCCCTCTGAGACAAAGCAGGTCAACAATTGCTCAGTATCAACACTTAACTGTTGGACGAATATACAAAATAGAACTGGAAATATTTGGTAGCAACCAGATGAGGACGTCTCAAGGGCACTCATTATGAGGATACATTGAGTGGCTGTAATGTTGATCCTACAGAACCACCACCAATAGGCAATGGCATAGTGGTATTACTGCTGGACTGTTAATCCAGAGAGAGACCCAGGTAATGTCCTGGGGACTTAGGTTCAAATCGCACTAATGGCAGATAGTAGAAATTGAATTTGGAATTAAGGGTCTAAAAATGACCATGAATCTGTTGTCGATTGTCAGGGGAAAAGCATTACTAATGTCCCTTTAGGGAAGGAAATCTGCCATCCTTACCTGGTCTGGTCTACATGTGACTCTAGACCCACAGCAATGTGGTTGACTCTTAACTGCCCTCTGGGTAATTTGGGATGGGCAATGAAAGCTGGCCCAGACCGTGATGCCCTCATCCTGTGAATGAATTTAAAAAGCGCTCAAGTTGGCAGACATCAGTGCTGTCATATACAGTCTTGCTATTGGAAAGACTTTCTGTACTTAAAGAAAATGGACACACTAACTTGCGTAGGTATTTGGCTGTTCAATGTTTGATTGCCTGACATTAATAAATGTGCTTTGTGATATTAGTCAAGTCTGTAGTATAGTCAGAGAAACAGGCACTAAACCAAACTCAATAATAAATGTATGAGAACAGATATTGTAATTGAACTCTTGCTCACACACACATAAACTGGGGTGTTATCTCTGCAAATCTCCAAGGCACATTCTCAATGTGTTACAATTGTCACAAGACCCAGCAAGAGAGAACTCAGGAGGTGATCATGTTAGCACAGAGAACACAAGAAATGATGGGCCTTTCATTTAATATTACCGATCCACTGAATTATCACTCAGACTTTACCATTCACTGACTATCATGAGAGGTCTTGAGAATGTAAATAGAGAGAAACTGTTCCCATTCATAAAAGGATCACGGATAAGAGGGCACTGATTTTAAGTGATTTGCAAACCTAGCAAATGCAGGAAAATTTTTTTTCACACAGCAAGTCCTTCAGATCTGGAATGCACTGCCTGGGACTGTGGTGGAGGCACATTCAACTGAGCCATTCAAGAGAGTATTGGAAGATAATTTTAAATAGAAACAAGGGGTAAGGGGAAAAGGCAGGTGAACAGCACGTTATAAAGCTCATTGGAGAGCTGGTGAAGACACTATAGGCTGAATGGCCTCCTTCTGCACCATAACCATTCTGCAATTCTGTGTTCATTCATTCGGCAACACTCCTGGACTCTCACTGGTTAAACGTAACCTGTTAACAGTCATCAACTGATTCCTCACACATGGAATATTGGCTGTTCTAAGTTTTGTCACCTTTAATGAAAGATTTTCCTTATTCATTCACAGGATGAGGGCATCGCTGGCTCAGCAGCATTTATTGTCCATCCCTAATTGCTCAGAGGGCAGTTAAGAGTCAACCACATCGCTGTGGGTCTGGTAAGATGGCAATTTCCTTCCCTAAAAGGCATTAGTGAACCAAATGGGTTTTTCCAACAATCGACAATGGATTCACGGTCATCATTAGATTCTTAATTCCAGATATTTTATTGAATTCAAATTCCACCATCTGCTGTGGCAGGATTCGAACCCAAGTCCCCAGAATATTACCTGACTCTCTGGATTAACAGTCCATCAATAATACCACTAGGCCATTGCCTCCCCTAATTTATTCAAAATGTTCATTCTTGTATTACTTTCCACAGATACTGCCAGGTCAGCAGAGTATTTCTAGCATTTTCTGTTTTTTATTTCACATTCTCCTGTTGTTGGAGGGAATCCTGATGGACAGGATTTACATGTATTTGGAAAAGCAAGGACCAATTAGGGATAGTCAATGCGGCTTTGTCCATGGAAAATCATGTCTCACTAACTTGATTGAGTTTTTTTGGAGAAGAAACAAGGGGGATTGATGGGAGCAGAGCAGTGGACACGATCTATATGGACTTCTGTAAGGCATTCGACAAGGTTCCTCATGGTAGACTGTTTAGCAAGATTAGATCTCATGGAATAAGGGAGAACTAGCCATTTGGATTCAGAACTGGCTTGAGTGTAGAAGATAGGAGGTGGTGGTGGTGAGGGTTGCTTTTCAGACTGGATGCCTGTAACAGCGGTGTGCCACAAGGATCGGTGCTGGGTCCACTGCTTTTTATCATCTATATAAATTATTTGGATGTGAACATATGGTTAGTAAGTTTGCAAATGACACCAAAATTGGAGGTGTAGTGGACAGCGAAGAAGGTTATCTTAGAGTACAACGGGATCTTGATCAGATGGGCCAGTGGGCCGAGGAGTAGCAGATGGAATTTAATTTAGATAAATGTGAGATGCTGCGTTTTGGAAAAGCAAATCACAGCAGAACATATACGTTTAATGTTAAGGTCTGGGGAATGTTGCTGACCAAAGAAACCATTGGGTGCAGGTTCATAGTTCCTTGAAAGTGGAGTCACAGGTAGACAGGGTTGTAAAGAAGGTGCTTGGTACGCTTACCTTTATTGGTCAGTGCATTGAGTATAGGAGTTGGGAGGTCTTGTTGCAGCTGTACAGGCCACTATTGGAATACTGTATGCAGTTTGGTCCCCCTGCTATAGAAAGGATGTTGTGAAACTTGAAAAGGTTCAGAAAAGATTTACAAGGATGTTGCCAGGGTTGGAGGGTTTGAGCTAAAGGAGGAGGCTGAATAGACTGGGGCTATTTTCCCTAGAGCGAGGGAGGCTGAGGGGTGACCTTATAGAAGCTTATAAAATCATGAGGGGCATGGATAGGGTATACAGACAAGGTCTTTCCCCTGGGGTGAGAGAGCCCAAGACTAAAGAGCATGGGTTTAAAGTAAGAGTGTAAAGATTTAAAGGGACCTAAGGGGCAACGTTTTCACACAGAGAGTGGTGTGTGTATGGAATTAGCGGCCAGAAGAAGTGGTGAAGGTGGGTACAATTACAGCATTTAAAAGGCACCTTTTATGGGTATGTGAATAGGAAGGGCTTTGAGGGATATGGGCCAAATGCTGGCAAATGGGACTGGATTTATATAGGATATTTGGTGGGTATGGATGAGTTGAACTGAAGGGTCTGTTTCCATGCTGTACAGCTCTATGACTCTATGACTCCATGTGCAGAATTTGCCCTAGCAACTCCTGCTCAATGTCGCTTTGTAATGCCACCAATTCAGTATCGACCTGTGAATTTCGCTAGTTCAATAACACACATGCAATATCACCCTGGCTGTGTCATCTGTAGAATATCATTCCTTCAATTTCCCAAACGCTAAACACCAATTCAATATCAAACCCTGTGAGAGGTTTGAATGATGAAAGAGATTGAGCAGTTTAGGCCGATACTTGCCAGAGTTTTGAAGAACGAGAGGAGATCTAATCAAGGTATATAAGAAGCTAAAAGAGACAAGCTAGATGAAGAGAGGGTGTTTCCTCTTATGAGGCAATCTAGAGTGACAGGATATCATTTTAGAATAATGGGTGGCAGATTTAAAATAGAGATGATGAGGAATTACTTCTCTCAAAGAGTCGTGGAATTCAGAGTGTGGTGGTTGCAGGGACACTGAGTAAATTTAAGGAGGAGGTAGTAAGGTTTGTAATTAGTAACGGATTGAAGGGTTAAGGAGAGCAGGAAGGAAGGAGGAATTGAGGCCAAGCTGAGGTCAGTCATTATCGTATGAAAAGGCAGAGCAGGCTTGAGGGAGTGGAATGTCCTACTCCTGCTCCCAGTTTTATATTCTTATTAGGAATATCCCTATTCATCCATTGGTACTTTGGCAGATATTAGCAAAACTAGAAGAAAAAAATTAGATTTCAATGTGGCATTATCATCTATCTAGCTTCTCTTCTCTGGCTTACTGAGAGCAATGCCCTTTTCTCCCGCTCTTTCTTGGGCTCCTTCTCCAAATATCTGCTCACTCCTCTCCTCCCCTGCCCCAACATCAGCTTGAATCCCACCTTTTCCTAGCTGCTATCAGTTCTGAAGAAGGGTCACTGGACTCAAAATGTTAACTCTTGTTTCTCTCTCTCTCTACAGATGCTGCCAGACCTGCTCAGTTTCTGCAGCAACTTCTGTTTTTGTTTGTTTCAAATCTCCAGCATCAGTAGTTCTTTTTTAAAGTAAATAGGGCTGTTGGAAGAGTATTTGGCTGGCATGCCTGTAAAGTTCCTGGTACAGTTCTATATTCAACCAGAGACATTTAGATTCACAATTGCACCAGATTCCCTCTGCTGGTACAAGTATATATCAAGCAGATAAAACTCACAGTGCGTGAATTTCTCAGGCATTTCAGTGATATCCATACACACCAACTTGCCAGAAGAAATCAATTTGCCATGATGAGGGAGGGGATGAGAGCCAAGAAACGCTTTGTGTTCACTCCATGCTAGCCCAGGGCTACTGAGGCCAATAGATTTGTCCCAACACCATCCCAACTGAGATCAGTTAATCTAGCAGGGAGCAGGTTTCAAACATAGATTGTGTGCCCTGGTTTCAGTTCTGACTGAGCTATTGGGAAACTACACATCTAAATTCGACCTTGATTAGAGCAACTGAACTATACAAGAACAGGCCATTTGGCCCACATGGTCCATGTCAATGTTTGTGTTTCATGTGAGCCTCCTCCCATTGGCTCAGTGGTTAGCACTGCTGCCTCACAGTGCTGGGGACCTGGGTTCAATTCCACCCTTGGGCCACTGTCTGTGTGGTGTTTGCATGTTCTCCCCATGTCTGTGTGGGTTTCCTACAGGTGCTCTGGCTTCTTCCCACAATCCAAAGCTGTGCAGGCTAGGTGGATTGGCCATGCTAAATTGCCCATAGTGTCCAGGGATGTGTAGATTACGGGGATGGGTCTGGGTGGGATGCTGTGAGGGTCAGGGTGGACTTGTTGGGCCAAAGGGCCTGTTTCCACACTGTAGGTTTTCTATGATCTACATCACCCCTCTGGATCAGCATTATATCCTATTCCCCATATTTATCCAGTTTCACTTTAAATCCATCTATTCTCAACCACACCTAGTGGTAGCGAATTGCACATCCTCACCACTCTCCGCATTAACAAAGCTTCCGGATACGTTATATTTAAGGCCTTTGTCTTGGTCTGCTCCACAATTGATAGTGTCCTCTTTATATGTAGCTTATTGAAACTTTTGTAATATTGTCAGCCTCTACCAGGTCATCCCTTTTCTGGAGAAAAGTACCTGTCTTTTGATTTAAATAACTGTCTTTAGTAAGTTTCACAGTGAGTAATTCGTTTTTATGAAAGCTACATTTCAAGCGCACATTACAGCTCCATCTGGCCACCATTCTAGTAATAGGGCATTTCTCTAATATTTCAGGGCTTTTATTCATGTTAATGTATGACTGCCATGTTAGTTTATTGCTGTGAGTTTTTTTCCTTCTATTATGATTGTAATGTTAGCCCTTCACTTGACGTTTCAGTGCGTAAATTATGATCTCCATTGATAACAGGTTAAAGTGAAATTTGAACTTTTCTCTGAAATTGACAACAGTTTCCTGGAATCAATCCAAAGTGTTTTTCGGCTCCTAAGGGCCTACTTCTGTTCTTTTCTTTTCTCAATACTATTTTTCACTGGCAGATTGTTTCTGGGGAGTCATCCTCCAGCTTCAGTTAGGCACATCTTCACAAACTCGATCTTCAAACTGAGTACAAGTTCTCAGATGCTTTCTGTGTGATGCATAATGAAGACAGCATTTTCCCTGGCTGAGCTGCAGGCTGGCTAACATCTATCTCTTTTTTTCTGCCCAGTGCCCACTTGGCCACAGATGATCCAAGATTAAACTGCAATTGCTGCTGTGTCTGTGCCTATGATGAAGGCAATGCTCCGTGTATATACTGTTTACACAGCTGCAGTAGGCGAAGTGTAATTTGCAGACAACGGGAGGCGATGGCCTAGTGGTATTCTTGCTGGAGTGTTAATCCAGAGAGCCAGGTAAAGTTCTGGGGACCTGGGTTTGAATCACCGCCATGGCAGATGGTGGAAATTGAATTCAATAAATGTCTGGAATTAAGAGCCTAATGATGACGTGAATCCATTGCTGATTGTTGGCAAAAAAAAACCACATCTGGTTCACTAATGTCCTTTACGGAAGGAAACTGCCGTCCTTACCTGGTCTGGCCTACATGTGACTCCAGACGCACAGCAATGTGGTTGACTCTTAACTGCCCTCTGGGAAATTAGGGATGGGCAATAAATGCTGTGTAACCAGTGATGCCCTCATCCTGTGAATGAATAAAAACAATTCTGGGCTTTTAGGGAAGTCTGTAACCTGCCACCTCCACACTCCACTCTATGGCAATGGGAAGCACATTAGCCTAGTATCTAAATAGAAATGTTAACCAGCTATCTCTGATCACCACTGAAACAGAAGAACAGGTTCCAATATAGCTATTATAGCTTGCTATTGATGTTTATCTGAGTCTGAGTTTCCTTGTGGACTTAGAAGCATCTGTCACTGTCTCCAGCAGTAAACATTTGGTACTTGCCCTTTATTAGCAGAATTTACATTTTCTTCTGATCTTTAGCCATTAAAAGCTCCCATGTGTGCTGTCAGATAGGCTCCAGCCTTTTTATTTAACATACATTGACGGATACAGTTGCAATATATTCTAAAGACGGTTTCATTTTGTTTTTCAGTAATTTTAGTTGTGAATTCAAATGGGAAAAGAATTGCTTTAAAGCAAAGGATTGCTGCCTATTATGAAAACAACACTGTCTATATACGCAGCTGCATTAGTTGAAATGTAGTTTGCAGATAAGCTGGCACCGAAGAGTTGAGTGCAAATGGATCATTGGTTGGCAACAAGAAGCTGATCCGTTTGTGAACTGGTGACCAGTTATCAATAATAAAGCCCTTCTGACTACTATATGATCAGTTTTCAGATAGTTTACCAGGTTGGGAATGTGAACAAAATGGTGAGAAGCCTAAGAACTCCTGGGCTCAGGAGCTCACTTAGTTCCCTGCAGTTTAAGCCTGAAGAAAACCAATTCATTTTTCCTCCGGAGGTTGCTGTAAGCTGTGACTTTTAATTAATAAGGCAGATATCTTTAATCAGTTTGAACCAGCCACCTTACAAACTGGTGAATGCTTTCAGAGCAGGAAGACTGAGAAGCAACACAGGAGTCATTAGAATCATCTCAGCAACCTGCATCAACGAGAACCACTGAACTGCCTTTCCAGCCTTTGCCACTGCCCATAACACCCACGTTTTTTTCCCTGCCTGTGTACGTTTTGTGTGTGTGTGTGTGTGTGTGTGTGTGTGTGTGTGTGTGTGTGTGTGTGTTGGTGGGGGGGGGGAGTTTATAAGGCGGTTAGCGTTTTAATTGGTAGAGTTATGAGTCGATGGTTCATAATGGTTTACCTGTAGCTGCAATCTAATTATTTGTAATAGAGATTTTCGTTAAGGACAGAAACTTGGTTTGTGCTTTCTCTGAGCTCGGTCTGAACTGGGGAATTTTTGTGTGTTTTTTTAAACACCTTAACTTTTGCAATGGTATCAGGAATAGCAGGGCTTGATTTTCAGCCCTGTGAGGTAGAACACTATGATCACTTAATAAACCAAAAGATATAATCCTAAAATGTAATAATCCTATAACCTTCACACTTGTAACAAAGCGACGGAATGAATAAAACCAGGGAATTTAGAAAGTTTTGGAACCTGCCATCAAATGAAGAGTTAAATTGTCAGGACTCTCAATGTAATTCATTCCACTCATTCAAAAGAAAATAACAAGATTTAACATCTGTACAAATTGTGACACTCACAACGCAGGGAGGAGACATTGACTTTGTGCTACCTCTTTGCTTGACCATCCAGAGCTAGCCCTATTTCTCTGCCCCAGCCCCGTACCCATCAACGGGTACAGAACACAATAAAATCTCAGTTACAACTGTGGGCTTCCACTTTCAGAAACAAGATGCAGATCAGGATCATCAGTCCCACAGGACCTGAATTTACTCTCTGTTTGCTGTCCAAAATCGAAAGGCAAGGTTAAGGATCTTGATATTCACAGGGGAAGTTAGCATTGCTGAGGCAGCTTTCATTTTGAATCGTTACAGCCTGCTGTCCTTTTTTGATGAAGGATCTGTAAAAGAGGAATCATCATGAATGAGTCTTGAGAGATTTTTTTTGGTTGAGTGAGGGTATTAAGGTTGATGGCACTGAGGTGGACAGATGGCTTTATGAACATAGAACATAGAACAGTACAGCACAGTACAGGCCCTTCAGCCCATGATGTTGTGCTGACCTATTATCCTACTAAGACCAATCTACCCTGCATACCCTACATTTTACTATCCTCCACGTGCCTATCCAAGAGTCGCTTAAAAGTGTCTAATGTATTTGACTCCACTACCACTGCCAGCAGCGCATTCCACACGCCCACCACTCAGGGCTGATGAAACAGACTTGTAGGGTTGATTGGCTTCTTACAGGGGGCATCTCAGGACATTCCCTGGGTGGGACATCTTGTCAGCTCTTTGGTGTGGACTCAATGGGCCGAATGGCCTGGATTTTATGTCTGCACTTTGCCAGTTCTCCATTTCTCTTACAATCTCTTCCCCCTCTTTGCATCCCTTCCCCTTCGCCTTGTCTTGTTCATGTTGATCTCAGTAGAGAGGACCCATTCTCTTCCTTTCACACCTTAATTTACACACATCTTAACATCTTTTTAAACTCTTTCACCACCATTAACAACCCCATTGTCTTTTGTGACAGAAACAGAAGTAGCTGGAGAAACTCAACAGGTCTGGCAGCATCTGTGCAGAGCGAAAGCAGAGTGAATATTTTGTGTCCAGTGACCCTTCAGAATTTTTCTAGCATTTGCAGTTCTCAGGATTTTCTTTTCCGCCAAACCAGCTTCCCCCTTGCTCTTCCTCCACCTCTGTCAAAAATATACATAAGAAAAACTATTTTCCAACATCTTCTAGTTCTGAAGAAAAGTCACCCTGGTGGGCAGCACAGCGGCTCAGTGGTTAGCACTGCTGCCTCACAGCGTCAGGGACCTGGGTTTGATTCCAGCCTCAGGCAACTGTCTGTGTGGTGTTTGCACATTCTCCCCGTGTCTGCGTGGGTTTCCTCCCACAGTCCAAAGATGCACAGGTTAGGCTGGATTAGCCATCCATAGTGTCCAGCTATGTGCAGGCTAGATGGGTTAGCCATGAGGAAATGTGGCATTTTGGAGATGGGTGGGGTGGGGGGGCAAATGGGTCTGGGTAGGATGCTCTTCAGAGGGTGTGTAGGACTTGATGGGCCAAACACTCTGCTTCCACACTGTAGGGATTGTGTGGTCTCTGCAGGTGCTGTGTTTCTCCAGCATTCTCTGGTGTTTGTTTCAAGAGAATTAAAACGTCATTGTCACAATTTCCCATTGGGAAATATATGTCGCAGTTAAAGGGAGATTTCAGCAAAATGATCAGGAAAGCCAATAGAATGTGACCATTTGTTGCCAAGGGGAATTAAATACAAAGGTAGTGGGAAAAATCAAAGCACTGTGGATGCTGGAAATCAGAAACAAAAGCAGAATTTGCTGGGAAAACTCAGCAGCTCTGGCCGCATCTAGAGAAAGCAGAGTTAACCTTTTGGTCCAGTGACCCATCTTCTGAAGAAACAGTAACTTTGCTTTCTCTCTCCACAGCTGTTGCCAGACCTGCCGAGTTTTCCTAGCAACTTCTGTTTTTGTTACAGGAGTAGAGAGGTCATGCCTAGTTATACAGGGCATTGGTGAGACTGTATCTGAAGTAAAGTGTGCAGCACAGAAACAGACCCTTCGGTCCAACTTATCCATGCTGACCTTATATAAAGAAGGATGTGGATGCACTGAAAGCAGTTCAGAGAATGTTTACTGGATAATTACCTGGAATGGGTGCATTGCCCTATGAGGAAAAGTTGGAGAGACTGGGCTTGTATCTGCTTGAGTTTAGAAGGGTCAGAGGGGGGTCTTGAGGGCTTAGATGTGGAGAGGATGTTTTTTCTCGTGGGAGAATCTAGAACTGAGTAAGGGTCAGAGTTTAAAACCAAGATGGAGCGAATCATTTTCTCTCAGAAAGTCATGAGTTTTTAGAACTTTCTTCCTAAGCAGGTGATGGAAGCAAAGTCTTAGCTTAATAGGAATCTATCTCCTTCTGCCTTAAAAATATTCAAACAGGGGGTGAAGGCTTATTTGTGGTAAGTAGAAACGCAGGCTTTATAATCAGATCAGCCAAGATGTTATTAAATTGCAGAGCAGGTTCAATAGCCTACACCTTCTGTACGTTGGTTTGTTACAACTGTTGCTCCGTGAACAATCACAGGGAATCCTGGAATAAGCAACTGAGTCCTGCTGGAACTATTTGAGAGGATGATGTTTCCCATAATGGTTACCTTACCTGTAAATGTGGGTGGGGCTCTGGCATTCCCGATGAGGTCACTTTGCAGCAAGGATTCCGCTAACCACTGTAAGGCTTCGGTGCAATACTCCATCTACAGTAACAACAACAACTTGCATTCACAGAGCACCTTCGAGGCAGTAAAATGTCAGCCAGTGATTCTCAAAGTAGGTTTGACATGGAGTCTAACGGGCAGATTGGGTTCAGGTCATAGGTTTTAAGGAGCTGCTTAAAGAAGGCGTGGGAGGTGGCAATGAACAAAAGAGTTGCACTTATGTGGTGCCTTTCCCAAAACCCGTTGCAGCCAATGAAGTACTTTTGGAGCACCTTCACGGCTGCAATGTGGGGAATGTAATGGACAATTTGTGCACAGTAAGCTCCCATATACCCTTCTGCCTTCTCAGCAGGAGACCTAACACTCCTCCCATCCCCCAATCCCGGGTGTATTGGCCAATATTTTTCCTTCAGTCGACAGCTTCAAGAACCGATTGGCTGATCACAGACATGTTTAATTTTTGAGGGAATTTGCTGTGCGCAAATTGGCTGCCAGGTTTCCTCGGTTACACCACTATCTATACTTCACCTGTTGTGAGGCACCTCAGGACATTCTGAGTTTGTGAATGTTGCTATAGGAACGAAAGACCCTTTCTTTGGCCAGGACACCCGGGGGATCTCAAACGCTTGATACCGCATCACAGAGATGGCATCTGAGACAGAGCAGCACTCCCTCTGTACTACACTAGATTGTCAGCTTAGTTTGCTGTGCCCAGGCCCTGGGTTCAGACTCACTCAAAACTTTCTGACTGAAGATGAGAATTTGGTATGGCTTTCTTACCTATGGATGAAATACAAGAAAGAACTTGAAGTTTAATCCTTACTATTGGCTCCTACCTCTCAAGATTTCTCATTCCTCTATATTTTTGACAAACACATCGAGGGAACCCCCTCTGGGTGAGTCTAAAATTGCAAATAGTTCCCAAGTTCTACTTCCATTCTGAATTGTCCAAACTCATCACACCCGCCCTAGCAATGGTGGTAGTGGCAATGCTACTGGACTAGTAATCCTGAATCCCAGGTTAATATTCTAGTGACATGAGTTCAAATCTCATCATGGCAGATGGTGAAATTTGAATTCAATAAAGATCTTGTAGGGGAAAGCTAGCTTAATGGTGACTCATTTACTGCTGACCAAAGATAGAAGTTGCTGGAAAAGCTCAGCAAGTCTGGCAGCACCTGTGAAGAAAAAAAATCAGAGTTAACATTTCGGATCCAGTGACCCTTCCTCGGAACCTTCTGAGGTCAGAGGAAGATTCACCAGACCCGAAACGTTAACTCTGATTTTTTTTCCTTCACAAATGCTGCCAGACCTACTGAGCTTTTCCAGCAACTTCTGTTTTTTTTTCCCTGATTTACAGCATCGGCAGTTCTTTCGGTTTTTGTTTCGTGTAACTGCTGATGATTGTTGCAAAAACCCACCTGGTTCATTCATGTCCTTCAGGGAAGGGAAAGCTGCTGCCTTTACCCAGTCTGACCTATATGTGACTCCAAACCCACAGCAATGTAGTAAACTTTGTTCCTGGCCTCTGGGCTATTAGGGGTGGGCAATAAATGCTGGCTGATGCCCACATCTCTTGGACATTTGGAAAAAAGCTGTTCCAGGACATCAAGACTCTATGACATTATCTTTCTCCCGGACTCCATGCCTTCTAGATTGAAATCTAGTTTCCCTATTGTTTTCTGTGGGGGTCTTGTGGCCTGTTTGGTAGCTTCTCTGCCTCCGGGCCAGAACCTCCAGGTTCAAACCCCACTCCAGGGCCTGAAAGCCAAGGAAGATACATTCAAAATGTGGCCAAACAGGTCCACTAGCAACTTGCAAATCCATGCAACATGTGTGGAAAGCAGGAAGTAGGAATGGGAGAGGTTCCTGGTCTGCCATAAGAAATTGAAGCCTGTACCATCAATATCCATAATTCCGTGGCTGCAACATGCAGATAAAAGTGTATATTGCCACAGCTTTGGGACTGTTTGGGGAATGTGGATCAGACCAATGCCAACAGCAGAGGGTTTAATGCCCTGTTCCAGCCAGCATGCGTTCAGGACCTGGCTCCATGCCCTACCAGTGGTGAAATTACAGGGCAATGGATCAAGTGTGCTCTCTCTGAGAACCCAAGAGTATTGTCTCGTTATCGAGGCAGAGCTCAGAGATCGCACAAACTGGGAACAGTCATGTTTCTCAGTCAGACACATGCCCAGGTTTACACACACACACACACATAGAGACAGATATTGATTAGAAGAGAAATTCAAGTTGAAAACAGAAGTGGCTGTTTCAGTAGATTGTGTGTTTGTGTGTGTGTATATATTTGTGTCTCTGTGTGTATGTGCCTGTATCTGTGTGTGTGTGTGTGTGTGTGTGTGTGTCTGTGTGCCTGTGCCTGTGTGCCTGTATCTGTGTGTCTGTGTGCCTGTATCTGTGAGTGTGTGAGTGTGTGTGTGTTTGTGTGTATGTGCCTGTGTGCCTGTATCTGTGTGTGTCTGTGTGTATGTGTCTGTGTATGTCTGTGTGTATGTGCCTGTGTGCCTGTATCTGTGTGTGTGTGTGTGTGTGTGTGTGTCTGTGTGTCTGTGTGAGTGTGCGTGTGTGTCTGTGAGTGTAATTCAGTAACTGGAGAGGGCCCCTGGCTTTTTCCAGTGGGTTTGATTAAAAGAGGAATTTACTCTTTCCACACATTGAACTTACCTGTTTCTCAATTACCTTTAGCCGCCTGTCATGGTCCTTGATGTCAGTGATGTAGCTTAGGACACTGTCAACCCTAAAACACAAAATGAGACATCAGGCAGCAAGACACTGCAACTGACCCTCTCTCTGATCCGCTCAAAGGGGCAACTGTTACAGTCACATTCAGTCTCTCCCTCACTGCCAGCTGGCAATTCTGCCTCTTCCCTCACTCCCTCCTCGAAACTCTGCCTTTCCCTCAATCCCTACTGGGAATTCTGTCACTTCCCTCACTTCCTCCTGCTCCACATATTATCAAGGCCCTCCCTGTTGCTCATTGTGGTTCACTGAATGATACTTTTGTTTTAATTTTTTGGAGATGTTATGGCACTCCTCGAGAGCAGATGGGACTTGAACCTTGGCCTCCTCAACCAGAGATAGGGACTTTGCCACTTTGTTGCAAAAATCCAAAAACAGCAAATCCCAAAGTGCACCCAGAACTGAGAGGCAATTTCCAAATTTGCTATCCCATACCCACCAAGAATTTCTCAAGGGTCTGAAATTGAAACCTCTCCTCTGGTAAGCTACCTGGAGAAGACCGAAAAATGCCAGTCACTCGTCCCAAACGTACAGATATGTACAGGCCCTCATTAGGCCTCTGTTGGAGTTCGCTATATCCTGGCAGGGATGTGTCTGGGCCATGTTGTAATTTTAATCCTGAGATCTCAGCAAAGATTTCAAGGTTGACAGTTCCGTTAAAAGAGAATCATTAATCTTGTAGAGAGGGCAGTGAGACATACATAATAAAACACTACAATTTATTTAGGCTATTTTTGGCAAGATTGAGGCATTTCAGAATAAGAACATGTATTTATTGACGTGATGTAGTTGTGGTGATTCACTGAGTGATATCAGGAATGAAAGGTTCTGGTTACAGGATAAAGTTAAAGGACTTGGGTCTTTCTTTTTGCTAGATCAGAGAGGCTTAAGTCTGGGAGATAGTGGGAACTGCAGATGCTGGAGAATCTGAGATAACAAAGTGTAGAGCTGGATGAACACAGCAGGCCAAGCAGCATCAGAGGAGCAGGACGGCTC
>JAHRHZ010000008.1:11330223-11346735 GCA_024137785.1 Ginglymostoma cirratum | reverse complement strand
TGTAACACTCTGTCTGACATACCCCACACCTCTTGCTGTAACACTCTCCAATATACCCCACACCCCTCACTGTAACACCCTCTGATATACCCTACACCCCTCACCGTAACACCCTCTGATATACCCCATACCCCTCACTGTAATACTCTCTGATATACCCCACACCCCCCACCGTAACACCCTCTGATATACCCCACACCCCTCAACGTAACACTACGATATACCCCACACCCCTCACTGTAACACTACGATATACCCCACACCCCTCACCGTAACACTACGATATACCCCACACCCCTCACTGTAACAGTACGATATACCCCACACCCCTCACTGTAACACACTGACATACCCCACACTCCTCACCATGACACTCTCTAACACACCCTTTCCTGTAACCCATCCTGATACACCCCTCACAGCCCAGTCTCGCCCTCACCATCTTGCCGACGATGATGATCTTTGGTCCCAGCTGCTTGTGGATGGCGAAAATGTGAAGCAGCCGAAAGCAGAAGACCATGAAGTCGAGGCAAAGAATGACCCGGCCCATCTCGTACCATGAGCTGAACATTCTGCAAGAGGAATACAGTTAAATCCATGACCAGAGATCTCATTGGCCAGGTACACAAACCCCGCTACCACCTCCCCCTCTACCCTGGTCACCCTGGGGCCCATATGGCTACAGGAGCCAGAGAACCAGAGGGCTCCTACTTCAACTCCTTGGCCAATATGAAGTTGGCTGGTCTTACTGGGAATTGTAATCCTGGTGAATCCTATTGGTTGCTGGACCACCCAGAGTTACCCTCCCCATCCCATAACTCCACATTTACTATGGTTAACCCACCTAAACTACACACTATGGGGTAATATAGCATGGCCAATCCACCTAATCTGCTCACCTTTGGACTGTAGGAGGAAACCGGAGCACCCAGAGGGAACCACACAGACACAGGGAGAATGTGCAAACTCCAGACGAAACAGTTACCCAAGAGTGGAATCAAACCTGGGTCACTGACGCTGTGAGGCAACGCTAATGACTGAGTCACCGTGCCACTTTTCTAAACTTCCAAATTCAAAAAAAGCCAGAAAATATGGTTGGAGGGGGTGTCTCTCCACTGGACACCCATGGCAATGTTTTGTGTTGGCATAGGTAGGCTGGGAGGGGGAGGGGAGAGGGGTGGGAGCTTTCCTCACTTAATGGAGCATTTCCCCCACAGCCGCTACCATCTGCTACCCCTCCTCTTCTCCACAAACACCTAGTCCACCAATCTACCATTGAGAAGGTGTCCAGTGTCCTTTGGCTGGGTTCTGGTGCCAGTGGTGGGATCTGCAAGCCAACTGGAAGATTCCAAATGGATCAAGAGACCCTTGGGGCTGGCCTAAAGGGCCCAATTGTGGAGAGGTAGGTGTCACCCAAAAACCTCCTTCTCCTCAGCTTCTCCCAGTCCGCCTTCCTCCTCGCCTCCTCACCAATCCTCTCTGAACAAAAAGGCCTCCTGAAGATACAATGATACGGGGCAGGGTAACCAACAGAGAGGAAATGACATGCATCTTCACCTCCATCCATCTGAGGACTTCCCAACTGGGCAATTGGTGGGGGGTGGGGCAGTTTCTTTTCGTTCTACCCCTCTTGCCTAACTTACCTGCCCCTCCCTAACAAACAAAATGGCCACTGACCTGCCGACGACCCCGGCGATGAACATGAGGATAGCCAGAATGTCGCACTTGTTCCACATGTCCTGATAATACAGCTTCACCTTCTTCTTCAAGGGGATGTTCACGCTGACAAAGAAGGTCTAGGAAGAGACAAGAGGTGCCAGTGTCACCACGGAGACGGAAGCATTGCATTTTTGATTGATTCATTCAGAGGATGTGGGTGTCACTTGGCTGGGTCAGCATTTATTACCCATCCCTGACTGCCTTTGGAAAGGTGTTGGCGAGCTGCCTGCGGCAAATAGTGGCTTTGTTCGTGACTTGGAGACACAAGTTGAAATCCCAGCAGCAAGTCACAAAGGAAATAAAATAGCATGGAATTCCAAAGGGAGTCAGTTTAAATTTGATTCAAACAGTGAATGAAATCTGGAGTTAAACATTTGGCTTCGTGATGGTGACTGGAAAACTATGAACGGATGAAGTTAAAATTTGGCCCTTAATTCCCTTTCAGGAAGGAAACTAGTACTTTTACATGTCAAAGATGGACCAAAGGTCCTGTTTTTGTGCTGTAAAAACTCAATAGCATGTGACACCAAACTGCCCTCTGAAATGGTCCTGCCAACCACTCAGTTCACGGGCAATTAGGGATGGGTCACCCATACCGTCCTGAAAGGACAATGAAATTGCATCTCCATGTCATACCTTGATTATAAAATTCCATCTCCCTATCTCTGGAATCTCCTCTGAGATCACTATACACTCCCAATCCTGGCATCTTGCCTACCATGGGAAGCAAAAAAGGGCCAAATGTTAGCAATCCCTCTCTAGGCCTCTCTACTGCTCTCCTCCTTAAGGACACACTTGAACAAAGTTTTGAGTGATGCTGTTCAGGTCACTGTATTCCATAAAGCGCATGGAGGCACTAGAGAAGCTGGAGAGGAGGTTTACAAGGAGAATACCGGGAATGTGTGTGTTTATATATTGGGAAAGGATTGGTAGTCCAGTTCTCTTCTCTCTTGACAGGTGAGGAGTGACCTAATCAAGGTCTTTAAAAATTACAACAAGGTTTTGACAGAGTGGATGTTGAAAGATTGTTAGATTCCTCTTCTGGGGGAAGAGCAGACCGAGAGGTGGTCAATGTAAGCTTGTCACCAAGAAATCCAACAGGCAATTCAGAAGAAACCCCTTCATCCAGAGAATGGGTGACCTCAACACTGCAGGGAATGTCTGAGTTCAGTTAGCTGAAAGGCTTGTTTGTGAGGCAGGGCAATTCTAATAGTGTGGGTTCAATCCCTACACCAGCTGAGGTTACCATCAAAGTTCCACCTTCTTGACCTTGGGTTGGATCAATCCTATTTGCAACAGGTAGAAACCCACACTGCAAAACAGACCCGATCTTGGAAACACTCACCACTACCTTTCTCTGCTTCTCTCTCTCTCTCTACCACCCTCACCCTCTCATTCTTCTCCACACCGTCCTCCTCTCATCTCCTTTTCACTCCCTCCCCTCTCTACCTCCTCTCCTTCTGCGTCCCTCCTCTCCTTCCGACCCCGTCCCCTCCCCTCTCATTCCCACCTCTCCCTCCTCCTCCCCACTCTCGCCTCATTTTCACCCCCTCCTTTCTCTCCCCCCTTGCCCCCATTTTCTCCCTCCTTCTTTCCCTCCCCCCTCCTTCTTCCTCTCCATCCTCCTTCTACCCTCTCTCCTTTCCTTCTCCCCCTTCCCCAATCCTTCTTCCCCCGTCCTGCCTCTCTCTTTCTCTCTCCACGCCCCACCACTTCTCTCTCTACCCCATCCCCCTTTCTCACTCCATGTCTCCCTCTCTCTCTCTATCTGGACCCTAGCTCTCTTTCTCCTCCATCTCCCTCTGGGCCATTGGATTGGTGTGGAAGCCAGGAAACAGCTTCAATCGGTGAGTTTGCACATTAATGTCGGGGAAGTTAAAAACACTTTTCTCAGATTCAAACCAGAAACAGAAAGTGTTCTCGCTCCTAATTTTAATATTTGAATTACAAGCAGGAGTAGGCCATTCAGCCCTTTGAGTCTGTTCTGCTATTCAACAAGAACATGGCTGCGATGTTTGTCTTTCGAATTTCACTTCCCCACCTAGCCTCGATAATCCTCGATTCCCCTGACGAACAAGGATCTACCTCTGTCATAAAAATATTCACTGACCTCCAACTCCACTGCCATCTGGGGCAGAGAGTGCCAAAGTTGCACAATCCTCAGAGAAACAAAAAAAATTCCCTTCATCCCTGTCTAAAATGGGTGGCCCCTAACTTTCAAACAGTGCCCCCTGGTACTGAAGATGAGTGAAGCATTATATCCTCATTTTTATGTTCAATTCCTCTCCTAAAAGACTGGTATCCCATTAGCCTTCCTGAATATGTGCTGTACCTGCGCACCAACCTCTTCTGGCTCATGTTATACACCTTGGGGGTTCTGCAGTCATTCCCTAAGTAATACTTTGCTTGTTCATTCTTTCTGTCAAAATGAACAACCTCACAGTTTTCCACATTGTACCCCATCTACTAGACTTTTGCCACTTATTCAGCCTGTCTAAATCTGCCTGCGTCCTTATTATCTCATCTTCACTCCATACGTTCCTCCTTATTTTCCCATCTTGGAAGCAGAATTCACAACTAGTCACTCGGTCGCACTTAACTTGAATCTCGGTGAAAAGATGGACGGTTGCTGAGGCATTTTGTCTTGCCCTGATCAGGACACATGCAAGAATGCCACATTTCAAATGGCGCAACAATTTGTACTTCAGGAGGGGAGGAGGAAAGCTCGACTCTGATTGGTCAGAGATGGCGGTGGAATAAGATGCTTCAGCCATGGCTTGTCCACTCCATCCATTTTGTTTTCTTTCTTTTCTCTTTTGCATTTTTGTCCTGTTCTCTCTTCTTTCTTCTCAGCCTCCAGACACCTGGCTTCAGTGAGAACTCAACGAGGAGTCATCTCGGCCCAGTGCAGCAGTCTCGGCCGGGGGTGGGGGTCTCTTGGCTCGGCACGGCAGTATCTTGGCCCGGTGCAGTGGTCTCTCGGCCTATGACGGCAGTGTCTCGGCCTGCAATGGTAGTGTCTCGGCCCAGCGCGGCGGGTTCTTGGCCCAGGGTGGAGGTCTCTCGGACCACGACAGCGGTCTCTCGGCCCGCGATGGCGGTGTCTCAGCCCGGCGCGGCAGTGTCTCAGCCCAGAGTGAGGCTCTCTCGGCCCGGGGTGGGGGTCTCTTGGTCCGCAGCGGCGGTCTCTCGGTCCACGGTGGCGGTCTCTCGGCCCGGGGTGGGGGAGTTTTGGCCCAGGGTGAGGGTTTCTCGGCCCGGGGTGGGGGTTTCATGGTCCACAGTGGCGGTCTCTTGGCCCGGCGTGGCGGCCTTATGGTCCGCGATGGCGGCCTCACGGCCTGGCCTGGCCTCAGCTTGGACATCTGGCCTCAGCATGATTCCCGAGCAGTATCCCAACCTCGAGAGTCTCAGGGTGAAGCCCAGCACAGTCTGGAGTCAAGGACCAGTGCAGACTGGAGGCTGGGTGCTGGCGTGGACGGGGTTGGAAGAACCGTTGTCCTGAGTTTTCCATTTCTCTATTTTTCTGATTTATTCCTACGATCTACAATGCTAGACTTTCTATTTCTTTATTTTTCTAGTCTTTTGTCGTAAGAACTTGTACCGCAGAATCCGTACCTAGGAATCTTGTCCCTTAAGTGGCACTGTAAGTGGTGATTTGTAAACTTTTCGCTATGTTCATTTGAGTACATGTGACAACGTAGCCAACTCAACTCAATTTGACTGATCAATGTGTGGCTGAGCAATGGGGGACTATAGGTTGCACAGATTCCCAGGTTAATTCAAAAAAATTCGCAGCATTCTCAAATATTCCTTTGAAACTGGCATTCTTGGCTATTGTCTTGATAAACGCAAGGCTGTGGCTCTTTTCATCGAGATTCAAGAAGTCACAAAGTTAAAGCTTTCTTTTTGAGGAATGGAGCATGGAGTGATTTCATTCCAAATGGTTTTTCTTTTCCTGCATACCTGTCGGATCTCTTCGAAGGCGAGCGTGAGGACCCAGAAATATAGGATGAGTTCTGCTATTGATGGATTCTTAAGAGGCAAATCCAGGATCAGGACGTAGGCAAAGAGGAACAGGAAGGCAAAATACATGATGACATTCCCAAAGAACGAGGTGACAGGAGCTCCCCAGAACTGCTTCCATCGAATCATCCAAAATGGCCGCATGTTGCCAGGCAACACACTGACGTCAGCTTCACTGTCACTGAGTTGAACGGGAAAAAAGGAACAGATTTAAAGTTGGAACTGTTTGATATTCCACCACAGTTCATTGACAAGTACCAAGACTGGGGTGGTACCTTCTCAAGGGGTCAATTGAGGGCGATCAATAAGCGTTGACTCAGCCAATGCCACCCACGTCCCATGCATTAGTTAAAAAAAAAAGAGGACAGTCTGGCTCCAGTGCCTCTGAGCCTCTGAGTCTTAATGGAGAGCCAGTATAGACACAATGGGCTGAGTTGTCTTATTCTGTAGGTAGGTCAATGGTCTGGATTTACACTCCCCCACTAGTGGGCTTGGAAGAGATGGAGGGTTGGTGGGTCAGTGAAGCTTGTAAAATCCACAGCAAGTCCTGTCTGTTATCCATCCATTCCACACCCCAACCTATCTCCTATTTTATGAGGCACCATGAAAATGTCAAGTGGATCTCACACAGCCTACTACAACCCTTAGGTGGTCAATTAGTGACCACTCCAGACCTTGTCCTACCCAACACGGCCATTTTTTGCCTGTTGTAGGAGGTCATTCAAACTCTTGGTTGGGGAAGCAGGTGGAGCAATTTTTGTCAAAGGCCTGTGGCCGGAGGCATATCACCAGGGCCCTCTGACCCTCCCATATTTGAACTCTCAAACTCAGCCCTTACCTGGCTCGCTGGGGCCTTCCAGCATGTCCCCAGGGATACCTCAGATTTGCCTGAGTGTTTGGGCTCCTTTCCATTGGGACTGCATGCAGTTCCAACAGTGGCCACCACTCTGAGCTAGCAATACAGCGACTACATCTAATTGGCCCCTCAGTTCTGTAGATCAAGGGTTCGTTGTGAAATTGGTGGGGCGGGGAGGTGGTGGTATATTCTTCTTTTTTCTACACTTTCACAGGGCATGGGCATAGCTGGTGAGGACAGCATTTGTTGACGATCCTTAATTGCCCTTGAACTGAGTGACCTCCTAGACCATTTTGAAGGACATTTAACAGTCAGCTACATTGCTGTGGGTCTGGAGTCATGTGTAGGCCAGACCAAGCAAGGATGGCAGATATCCTTCCCTAAAGGGCATTGGTGAACCAGGTAGGTTTTATACATCAACCAATCTGGTTTCATGGTCACCATTCCTGAGACTTGTGATCAATTTTATCTTTCACAAAGAAAGATTAGAGAATTTGGGCCCATTCTCCATGGAGCAGAGAAGATTAAGAGGCGACCTGATTGAGATGTTCAAAATTCCAAACAATTTTGACAGGGTAAAGAAGGGTATTCCGTTTCCAACAGTTGGCATGTTGAAACTAATGGTCACAGTTTCAAGGTTGTTAGCAAGAGAGCTGGGAGTGAGATGAGGAGAAATTTCTTTACTCAGAGTTTGTTAGGATTTAGAATGCGTTGTCTGGGAGAATGATGGATTTGGATTCTGTAGGAAGTTTCAGAAGAAAGCTGGGTATATATTCAAAAGTCATGAATTTAGAGGGCTATGGAGATAGGGCTGGAGAATGGGACTAGCTGGGTAGTTCTTTTGGGAGCTGGTACAGACATGATGGGCTGAATAGTATCCTTCTGTACTGTAAAATTCTATAATTGAGTTTTTTTTAATTAATTGAGTATGAATTCCAGAAGTTCCCGTGGTTGGGTGGGCAATAAATATTGGCCTTGCCAGCAACGTTCGCATCCAACAGGCAAATGCATGAAAAAGAAGACAACCTCCTGCTTTCGGTCAGAAATCAGAAAATTAATAAAATATTAAGAAGATCCACTAACTGATAGATGTCAGATTTGGGAGGCAATAAATCACCGTCAATACTGTCCATATCAGACGTGTTCTTCTCTGACCTGTGTTCCTCTCTGCTGTTGCTGTGAAAGAAACAGGAATGTTATTTACAGGTTGTGAAACATTTCACCATGCAAAGTATTGGGTTTGGCCTGCCATTGTTAGCTGCCAATTTCATCAAATATTTTTTCTCTTCAGAGAAATCTGATGGTCTCTAGCAGCCGGAGGAGATTATATCCAGCTCAACCCTTTTCGAGCACCCCCCTTCAATTTTGCCAGTGAAGGGGTTACCATGAAGGACTCTCCTTGATCTCTCCTCTCATTGGAGGTGTGGTGGTCTTAAACCATCAACCATCGTCTCTCGCTAACAAGAGACCAGCCCCTTGGTCTGGTAGGACGGTGGTAACTCTACCATGATGGCTGGTTAGCTCAGATGGCTGGTTGACTAGCTTGTGATGTCAAGTGATACCAATAGCATAGGTTCAATTCCCCCACTGGCTGAAGTTACCATGCAGGTCCCTACTTCTCCCTTTTCCTGAGGGGTGGTGACCCTCAGGTTAAACCACTACCAGTTGTCTCTCTCAAATGAGAAAGCAGTCTCATGGTCTGGTAGGACCATGGCAGACCCACATTTTAACTCCACTCATTGGTCCCAGAAGCCTCACTGTCCTCCGTTATCAATCTCAATTTTGACATTTTGTATTAACCACAACATTGGGGAGGCATGGCCTAGTGGTATTATCACTGGACTGATAATCCAGAGACCCGAATAACATTCTTGGTCCCATGTTTGAATCCCGCCATGGCAGGTGGTAGAATTTGAATTCAATAAAATGTCTGGAATTAAGAATCTGATGATGACTGTGAATCCATTGCCGATTGTCAGACAAACCCAGCCGGTTCACTCATGTCCGTTAGGGAAGGAAACTGCCATCCTTACCTGGTCTGGCCTACATGTGACTCCAGACCCACAGCAATGTGGTTGACTCTGAACTGCCCTCTGCGCAATTAGGGATGGGCAATAAATGCTGCCTGGCCAGCGATGCCCTCATCCCGATCATAAACAAAAATAAAACATCCCCAGCCTCAACAATTTTTTGGAGGAGACAGTTCCAGGTTTGCTCTGTATAAAGAATCACTTCCTAACAACACTTGTCCTGTGACTAGGACCTGGTTCCACTGACTGCAGCTGCTCCCTTTGGGCCATACACTCACCTCATGGCCAGGCCACGAGGATCCCGTCCTTGCTGATGTCCATTTGCACATACACATTTTCACTAAAAGAGCAGAAATCAGGCTCAACTTCCCTTTGTTCTGATTACCCAAGGATTGGAGGCAGGATCAGCACATATTACCCACTCTTCAATGTGCCTTGAGAAGGTGTTGAGCTGCCTTCATGTGTAGTCTGTGTGCTGTAGGCACTCCCACAATGCCCATAGGGAGGGCATTCCAGGTTTTGACCCAGTGACACTGAAGAAAAGCTGATATAATTCCAAGCCAGGATGGTGAGTGGCTAGGAGGGGAACTTGCAGGCGGTGGCGTTCCCCTGTATCTGCTGCTGTTGGGGAGAGTTGCAATGAAATGCATTGAATCACTTGTCAGTGTCAGACCAAGTCCTGGGTACAATGCCCCCAGGCCTTGCTGTTTGGCAGTCCAGATGACAACTGGCACTGTAGTTGATCATTAAGGTCATAGGTTTGGAAGGTGCCATCTTGGTAAATTGTTGCAATGCCTCTTGCAGATGGTATCCACTGCTGCCATGAAGTGTCAGTGATGGAGGGAGTTAGTGTTAAATGTGGTGCCCATCCTTTGGGCTGCTTCGTCCTGGATGGTATCAAGTTTCTTGAGTGTCATTGGAGCTGCACACATCCAGGCAAGTATTCCATCACACTCCTGACTTGTGCCTTGGAGATGGTGGACAGGCTCTGGGAAGTCAGGAGGTGAGTTACTCACTGCAGAATTCCTAGCCTCAACCCTATCCCCATAGCCACATTGTTTATATGGCAGGTTCGGTTCGGTTTCTAGTCAATGGTATTTCCCTGCTATAAGATGCTGGGAGATTCAGCAATAACAATGCGTTTGAATATCAAAGCTGATTCTGGGAAGACCAACTACAATGTCATCCAGACTGCTAGCCAGCAAGGTCTGGGGGCATTTTACCCAGGGCCTGGTCTGACACTGACAAGTGATTCAATGCATTTTGTTGCAAGCTTGCGAATGAAGAACACAGCAACAAAACCCAGGAAATTCATGATGTCCTTTTCCAGTTTGGTGCCTCCAGTTTGCTGGTGGGTAAAGTGAGAGGGCGGAAAAGGGTGGATGAGGATTGAAGGTGGGTGGGCAGGAACTGGCCCTTTATCACATTCGTCGCAAGCCAAAGAAGCTTTACCTGAACTTGATGAGGCTACTGTATATGAAAAGGGGGCAGAAGAAAGTGATGCACAGCTTCCAGGTTTCTGTGTTCCTGTCCATGTCCCCCCACCAGATCTGATTCAGGAGGGCCTGCCAAAAAAAGCAGAGAATAACACATGGCAGCCCCAGCTTAGCCACCATCCCAACCACCACCCCACATTTAAAGACACCCTTTGACAGTCCACTTTCTGACGTTGCTCAATGTATAGACTGCCCAGACTGTCGATGGCTTCTCGCTCTCAGACTCTGCTAACAAGGCAGGAATAAATCTTTGAAACAATAAGAACTGCAGATGCTGGAGTCAGAGATAACACAGTGTGGAGCTGGAGGAACACAGCAGGCCAGGCAACATCATCTGAAGAAGGGTCCTGACCTGAAACGTCAACTTTCCTGCTCCTCTGATGCTGCCTGGCCTGCTGTGTTCCACTGTGTTACCAAGGAATAAATCTTTTCTGTTTTCATTTAGCCTTATCAAACCAGCTCTGGTTGTCCTGTAGCAACAATTCTGAGGGAACTTTGCATCCATTTACACTGAACACTGTGACAGCAATAGCTATATATTTTTTAACACCCCCAGCCTTTTTACAACAGTTTATTGGCACATGGACTACAGTGGTTTAAGGAGGAAGCTCTTCAACATCTTCCCAAGGAGACCCAGGGATGAGCAATAAATGCTGGCCCAGCCATGAACATCCCATATCCCACAAGAGAATAAAATTAATGTTTTATTATCGTCACCGTGCAGGATCATGGGTTCTAAATAGAATGGAAAATAGACTTTAGCTTATCCCACCTGCCTGTGTTTGGCCCATATCCCTCCAAACCTTTCCTATTCATGAACATATCCAACTGTCTTTTAAACATTGTACTGTACCTGCATCCACTACCTTCCTCTGGCAGTTCATTTCACACACAAACCACCATCTGTGTAAAAAGGTTGCCCCTCATGTCCCTTTTAAATCTTTCTCCTCTCACCTTAAAAATATGCCCCCTTGTTTTGAACTCGCCCCATCCTTGGAAAAAGGCCGACATCATTCACCTTATCTATGCCCCTCATGACATTATAAACACCAAGAAGGTCACCCCTCAACCTCCTGTGCTCCAGTGACAAAGAAGTCCCAGCCTATCCAATCTATTTTAATATCTCAAACCGTCCATTCCCAGCAACATCCTGGTTAATCTTTTCTGAATCTCTCCAGTTCAATAACATCCTTCCGATAGCAGGGCAACCAGAACTGCACTCAGTATTCCAGAAGGGGGCTGACCAATGTTCCGCACAACCTTAACATGACACCCCAACTCCTGTACTCAAAGGCCTGAGCAATGAAGGCAAGCGTGCTAAATGCCTTCTTAGCTAACCTGTCTACCTGTGATGCAAATTTCAAAGAATTATGCACCTGAACCCCCTGCTCTCTCTGTTCGACAATACTACCCAGGGCCCTACCATTAATTGCATAAGTCCTGCCCTTGTTTGTTTGACCAAAATGCAAGGCCTTACATTTATCCAAATTAAACTCCATCTGCCACTCCATACCCCAGTGATTCAATTGATCAAGATCTCTTTTCAATCTTAGATAAACATCTTCACAACACATAGATAGACATGAAAGTAAATTTATGACGAAGTTGGGTAAAATAATTGTGAAGTGAAAGGAGGGAAGCTAAAATGTGTGGTTCCTTTAAGAGATTTGAGCTTTGTCTATACTTAGAAATTTTAAAAGATATATTTTTGTGAGCAGCAGCTGAAGCTGCCAGTACAGAGAGCCTCAAAAAGTGAAACAAGTGTATCAAAAAAAGTTTTGTGGCTGGCAGGCAAAACAGTAGTCTTGTTTTGATGTTGTGACAACGAGTTTGAATTCGGCCAATTAATTTAAATGAAGCACCTAGATAGAGAAAGTCAATTGAATTTAAATCTGATGGTGTTGACAACCTGAAACCAATCATACATAAGAATTTGATTACATAATTACAGGTATATAAGATGCGGGCATTTGGAAAATTGGAGAGACCCAACTGCCTTCTGCTGCCAGGGTTAGCACCAGTCAGCTCTCAGAGAAAGCCCATCTAATTAAAAGGTACCATGGTATTTTAGCTCAAAGTCCTTGTTGAAGTAATTCTAGAGATAAAACATCCCTGACAGCAGAATTAATGGAAGAAGGGGGTTTGTGAACAGAGCGGAGATGACAAAATATTCCAGAAGACAGTCTCTGTGAACTTAGAGAGATTAAGTTATAATTTATTGCTTCTTAGTAATTGGGTTTATATTAGAGGGGCTTGTTTTTATTTAAACAGTGTTCCAGTAGAATTTAGACCAGTTAGGGAGTAATTTGTAGTTGGGGGGGGGGAATTGTCAGTTTGTTAGTAATTTTATTAATTTGTTCACTGTTGGGTTAAATAAATAACTTGTTTCTTGTTACATGTAAAGTGAAGATCAGGGATTTTCTTTCATTTAATCACTCTTTTAATAGATTATGAGGGGAAAGACAAGCTTCTCTTGATGTTTCAGACATAATTATCAGAGGGAAAACCCTGCTCCTGTCATGACAGCTTGTGCTTTAGTTTAATTATCAAAGGGTTTGGCCATTCCCAGTCGTGACAAATTGTGAAGTGCATGCAAAGTGGTTACAAAAGGATTAAAAAAATAGGTAGGGTGAGTGGGTGAGTGAGCAAAGATGTGGCAAATGGAGTATAATGAGGGAAAATATAAAGTTGTAGATTTTGGCATGAAGACGGAAAAAGAAGCACATTAGCTAAATGGTGAGAGATTGCAGAGCTTTGAGATGCAGAGGGATCTGGGGTGTACTTGTGCATTAAATACAAAAGGTTATCCTGCAGGTACAGCGAGTCATTAGGAAAGATAATTACAGGTTATCATTAATTGTGAGGGGAACTGAGTACAAAAGTAAGGAGGTTATGCTTCGGTTATACCAAATCAGGTCAGTGAGACCTCATCTGGAGTTTTGTGTACTGTACTGATCTCCTTATTCAGGGAAAGATATAAATGCATTAGTGGTAGTTTGGACAAGGTTAACTGAACTAACATTATGGACCAGACCAAACTCTCTCAAGATATTCAGAAGACCCTAACATTTTCGTGTTTTAAAGGTAAATGTAAGGTGTTGCATTCCAGATGTGATTTGATAGATCAATCTAGTGGATTTAAAGCAAACTCACACTTTATTCATCCACTAATGTTAAAGAAAGAGGAAATTAGAATAACCCAGCACCACTGGAAAACTTAACAGGATAATGGATACAGTAACTATTGCTAATTAACAATTCCAATATAATAACTTCCCATAAACACACCCTGGGCAAAAGGCAAATTCAGAACTCAGACTGACTCACATGTAGCTCCTGTAGCAGGAAGAGAACCCCTAGCTTTTGGCTGTAACAGAGAGAGAGAGAGAGGGTGAGAGCAAGAGCGATAGAGAGAGCAAGAAACAAAAATAGCTTCCACTTCCCAACAGCAACTGCTGCTGAAGAAAGAATGAAAAATCCTGGATCTGTGAGAGCTTGACCACACCCACTCGGGCTGCTCCTATTGTTCTAACTTTAAGGAAAGCTCACAGCCTCACAAGCTGTTTACTCTGGTGATTCTAGTAGACTGCTTCAAACCTCTGCCTCAAAACCTTTAAAAATCAAGGGTGTTCTATTCAAAAGAGTAATGAATTGAATTTTGTTCTCTCAGGGGGTTGTGGGTCTTTTGAACACTTTCCCTGAAAGGCCAGAGGGAGCAGAGTCCTTGAATATTTTTAAGGCAGAGTTCGATTCTTGTTGAGTAAGGGGCGTGAAAGGTTAGCAGAGGTAGGTGTGAATGTGGGTTTAATATTACAATCAGATAGAAGTGATCTTATTGAATGGCAGGCTGTAGGGGCTGAATGGCCTCTTCTTGCTCTTAATTCAAATGCTTGTAGCTTTAATTCCACTTACCTGTCTGTCTCCCGTAATGCTTGAACCCTTTTTTAGTTGAAAATCTGCCACAGTCCCAAGCATCTTCAATCAATCAGCCTCCAAAGTGCTGAGGGAGAAAATCCCAAACACCCAGCAGCCCTGAGAGAAAGCATTTCTTCCCGTTGCCGTGTCATTGCATTTGACTCAATATAACAGGTTTGTTTTTAACAACAATTGATGATGGTTGTTACGATTCTGGGTGTATAAGGTGATGGATTTGAAGAAGTTAACACCCACATTACATTGAGTTCCACTCCAGTTGAATATTGTCCCATGTGGGGGAAAATGGTGAATTCTACAACAACTTTCACAGGGAGCAGATGGATTTTGAACAGCTCTCATAAGTCCTAATGATTAATCCCTATCCCGACTTTTAACGTAAGTTGTATTAATTGTTACACTGTTAACTAAGACAAGTATGCTGACTGTTTTCTATCCTCTACCCTCTATCCTCTACCACTGACCATTAGATAGGCCCTAGGTACAATATCGATAAAGGAGAAAACCATCCCAAACAATCCTTATCTTGCACCACATACTAGCGGCAGTGACAGATGCCATGAGATGCCAGCAATGGCAATCAGGGTAATATCACAGTCACCAGATTTTTAAATTGAAATTTAATTTCTACCACATGCTGCAATGGGATTTGAACCTTTATCCCTCAGAATGGAGCTTGGAAGAGGTTGTCTTGGGTAAGTAACTAGAGAGACTAGGCTGTTGGTAGATTTGCCAGTTTATTTAATATTCTGTAAAATATTTACAATCTTGAACTTAAAATAAGGCTGTATACAAGACCCTATCTCTCTAGCGTCTACAGTCAAGTGACCTGTCATGTCACTACAATGTAGGCTAACTATTACATGTTTGAGTGCTAACCCTTTACTCTGCAGCTCCTCCGGGCATTCACCTGAGCACCTGAATTACTAGGGAACGGCCATATCCATGGCACCATCATCTCCGTGTGGTTTCAATGTAGGTAAACCTCTGCGTCTCAGAGTCCACCATCTATGTTTCATGTTTAAATCCCAATCCCTACCGTTATCACTTTCAAGCATTAATTGTCGGGGATTTCCCAGATCGCGGGGTTAATATTCCTAACTGACCTGGACTCCGTCATGAGCAAGAAAATTTCGGGCGTCGGCTTCATTGGCAAGCTGTAGACAGGTGGCACTGCCCCACAGTGGGCACTGCCGCACCAGCAGCCGGAACGCACGCTTCTCATTGTGACGGTAACACTGATTGAACACATCTGTGAGCACAGGACAAAGAGAGGGCATCAGTACTGGCAAAGACAGCTATCCATGGCTACCAGAGTGCCCACAAGCCACACGTGCGCATACGCACACACATGCAGACATGCACTCACACATACACATGCATGCTCACATGTACAGACATGCATGCAGACGCACATACACATGCACACACGCATACAGACATGCATGCAGACACGCACACACATGTACACACACATACAGACGTACATGCAGACACGCACACATGCATGCAGACATGCACATGCACACATACATGCATGCACACACTCATTCACAGACACATGCACAAGTGCACACACATACACGCACAGATACATACACATAGACACACACATACACAATCATTCAGAAAAGGTCACAGTGCAAGTAAAGGCCCTTTGGCCCATCAAGACAGAACCAGCAAATTCCTGGGTAGGGGTGAAGGCTGTGTATGGGGATAGAGTTGGTAGCATGGTCTCTGGAATAGGCTTGGTGGGGCTGGTTTATACAGCACACATAACAGGGTGCAGGGTGGATAGGCTTAGGGAATAGGATGAGTGGGCCTCTCAGTTTGGAGCTGGTGAAGTTGGTGGTTGGGTGGGTAGTGTGAATGGGCTGGAGATTTGACATAGTATCTACAAGTAAGACTCAATACCTATCTCATCAACCTGTTTGAGATGTTATTACACGCCTCTGGAGCAGGTGGGACTAAACGCGAGGTCTCCTGGGCCACTACCACTGCAACACAGTCCCCGAGTCTGATTTGCATGAAATTAATGTTAAGGATATATAGATGGAAGGCAGGCTTTAGTTAATTACTTAGGCGCACTTACTGACACTGGTTCTGGTTTGTACAATTAGGAGCTACTCCCAGATGATATTTCACTTTATGAATAAATCTAAAACCTAATAAAGATTGACGTTTCCTTAGCCGATAGCCTTGGAAATGTTTAACAAAGTGGGTGTGTTAAGTTGGGTTTTTCAGAGCTAGGATGGTTATAGAGGTATGTGGGGTGGGGAGATAAAAGGTGCTGCAGATGCTGGAGAATCCGAGATAACAAGGCATGGGGCTGGATGAACACAGCAGGTCAAGCAGCATCATAGGAGCAGGAAAACTTGACATTTCGGGCCTGAAAATCAGAAGATTTTCTGATGAAGGGTTTAGGCCCGAAATGTCAAGTTTTCCTGCTCCT
>JAHRHZ010000008.1:11262116-11329823 GCA_024137785.1 Ginglymostoma cirratum | reverse complement strand
TGTGGGGCGGGGAGTCTGGGTGGTCAGAGGGGTTTGTGGGGCGGGGAGTCTGGGTGGTTAGAGGGGTTTGTGGGGACTATTTACTGAGTGATTAGGCAGGGCATGAAGTTGAGTTTTTGAGGTGTTTCGGTGTGAGAGGGTCATGTGTTGCATCAATAAATCTGGGGGAGCTACAAGGAGGTGAAGCTTTGTTCATCCTTTGGTGGAACAATTTAGTTCTTTCCTTTGAACCAACTGGCCCAGTTTTAGCTTCATTGTCTCCAGCCATACCTAGCGACAGTTGGGCAAATTTTGCTGCCATCTCCTTCATGAGTTGGGCCCCTTCTGCTTCTGGCTGGTATCGAGCCATTTCCCTCAGGATCTTGCAGGCAACGAGGCCAGAAGACACTGACTCTCCACCCTGCGGGTTGGAGAAGACAAGTTAAAGAGAAAATGGGAAGATATTACTTTTCTCTCTCCTTTTACCACCAAACTACCTTCAAACTACATCGGCCTTGTTAGAAATCTGTCAAAACCTTCATACACCACCATAATAAGGACATGAATATTTCTGAAATACCTTGAGAGATATTACCGTTGCAGGATGCTGGCAAAAAAACTAATATCTTTCTTTTCTTTTATTCTTTCTTGGGATGTGGGCATCACTGGCAAGACCAGCTTGTCCCTAATTGCCCTCGAACTGAGTAACTCACTCAGCCACTTCAGTGGGCAGTTGAGAGTCAAACACATTGCTGTGGCTCTGGAGACACATGTAGGCCACACTGGATAAGGGCAACAGATCTCCTTCCCTAAAAGGTGGAATCCCTACACCGTGGAAAGAGGCCATTCAGCCCATCGAGTCTACACCGGCCATCCAAAGAGCATTCCACCCAGTCCCTACACCCCTGCATTTCCCATGGCTAATCCACATAACCTACACCTCCCTAGACACTAAACTGGTAAGTTAGCACAGCTAGTGCACCCTAACCTGTACATCTGTGGGAGGAAAACAGAGCACCCAGAGGAAACTCACAGGCACAGAAAGAATGTACCGACTCCACGCAGACAGAGTTGCTGGAGGGTGGAATCAAACTCAGGCCCCTGGCGCTGTGAGGCAGCAGTGCTAACCACTGAGCCACCCACAAAGTTAGCAAACTAGCTGATTATTTTGCAAATAAAAATGACAGATGCCATGGTCGCCATTAACGAGGTTAGCTTTCATTTTTAATTCACTGAGTTTAAATTCCACCAGTTGGCATTGGGAGGTGAGGATGAGGCTGAAATCCCTTGACTTTTATCTGGTGCCTTGTGGCGCAATGACAGTACCACTCCACATTCCAAATAATGACGAGGTGTCCCAGATTATTATGAACGCTTAAATAGGTGAGCATCTGCATTAGATTAAGAGGCAACATAATATGGGATCATGTAACAGTCCTCTTGTGGTGAAGTGGTAATGTCGCTACCCCTGGACTAGGAGGCCTGGGATCCTGTCCCACTATCGTGAGAGCTGTGTAATCACATCTCTGAACCAGTTGATAAGAAAAAGAGATTACAAAAAGAAGGGATCATGTTAGCACTGTCCTTGCTTTGTCTGTCTCTACTATATCTCCCAGTTGTTCATCCCTTCAAGAACTCCGCATTATTCCAATTCTCATGGCTGCTCCATCCCTGATTTCCTTTACCTGCCTGGCATCGGAGCCCTGTCCCAAAACATTTCCCCCCATGACACACCTCAGGAAGGACTTTTGGGTGTGACATTAAACTGAAGCCCACAGCTCTCTCTCAGGTGGAAAACCTAAATCCTTGACCAAACTTTGAGTCAGCTCCCTTCAGCGCAACTGGGTATCACGTTATGTCTGATCCTGTGTAGCAGGGTTTTTCTTTTGAGAGAGAGAGAGAGAGAGAGAGAGAGTTTCTGATGTGCGGGTTTTTGTCATTGATGAAGAAAGGGGACAGAATCCCTGATGGATTGAATGGACCAGACCCTCTTCTGACCAGCTCTCACCATTTCCCAGAAGTAGGTGGACATCTCATTGCGGCTTTGCAGGACTGCCCAGATGAACAGGTCTGTCCAGGGAGTGGTGCATTTCCTCATCTGATAGGAGAGCTCCTGAGGTTTCAGTAACTGAAATCGGAAGACGTGATTATTATTTGGTGATATTAGGTTCACGCTTAACTCCGTTAGGATCGATTCTAACCCTCAAGCCAGCAGGTCATGAGTTCCCATCGGCCCTCCCTTGGCAGCTCTGTGTGATTCTAGGGGAGTGTTGCACTGTTGTAGGTGCCATCTTTCCCCAACAGCTGCTTAAAGCCCTGGGCAAACCTCACTCCCCAAGACCAATTCCAACAAAAGTGATTCATTGCTTATCAACCTCATTGCTGTTTGTGAGACCGTAGAAGGAAAGACTTACATTTATATAGAGTCATAGAGTCCTACAGGAAACAGACCCTTCGATCCAACTCAATCTGACCTAATCCCATTTGCCAGCATTTGGCCCATATCCCTCTAAACCCTTCCTATTCATGTACCCATCCAGATGCCTTTTAAATGTTGTAATTACACCAGTCACGTCCCCATTCCATACGCGCACCACCCTCTGTGTGAAAATGTTGCCCCTCAGTTCCTTTATAAATCTTTCCCCTCTCACCTTAAACCTATGCCCTCTAGTTTTGGAGTCCCCAACTCCAGGAAAAATACCCTGCCTATTCACACTATCCACGCCCCTCATGATTTTATAAACTTCTATAAGGTCACCCCTCAGCCTCTGACGCCCCAGGGAAAAATGTCCCAGCCTATTCAGCCTCTCCCTATAACTCAAACCCTCCAATCCCAGCGACATCTTTGTAAATCTTTTCTGCATCCTCTCAAGTTAAAAACATCTTTCCTATAGGAGCGAGACCAGAACTGTGCACAGTATTCTAGGAGTGGCCTTGCCAATGTCCTGTACAGCTGCAACTTGACATCCCAACTCCTATACTCAATGTAGTAACCAATGGAGGCTAGCATGCCAAATGCCTTCTTCAACATCCTGTCTAGCTGTGGCTCTACTTTCAAGACAATATGCATCTGCACCCCAAGGTCTCTTTGTTCAGCAACACTCCCCAGGACGCTACCTTTAACTGTATACATCCAGCATCTCACTTTTATCTAAATTAGACTCAATTTGCCACACATTTCACAGCCTCATGCCGCCCCGTAGCACTTTAGAGCCAATGAAGTAATTTCAAAGTGTAGTCACTATTATAATGTAGGAAATTGGGCAGCCAACGTGCAAACAGGAAGGCCCCACACCAGCAATGCAATGATGACCAGGCACTCTGTTTTTGTCACGGTCGCTGAGGGGTGAAAATTGGTCAGGAACTCAGGCAGAACTCCCATGAGATGGTTTACACCCCCTTGAGAGAGCGTTGGGTGGGGAAGGGCTCAGTTTAAGCCCTCACCCAAAAGTTTGGCACTGCTGGCAGTGCAGCACTCTGGCACAAGAGCATCAGCCTTGACCATGTCATGGGAACGAGGAACAGGGGCTCAAGCTGACGACCTTTCTGACTCAAAGGCAAGAGCTTTCTCTCAGCAGTTGAGAGAACAGACCCAAGGGGATGAATGGCCTCCGTGTTACTGAATGAGCTGTGCTCTTGAAGCCATTGGGCCAGGGTGGTGATGGGAGAGGGCGGAAGAGTTTGCGAATAAAATGCGTGATGCTAACTGTTCCCGCTCAGCGCAAATTCAAGACTTTGGTGCCTGGAAAAACAGACCGGAAGTCTGACTCTTACTGGCTTGTTTCTGTGAGAGTCGGCCTGTTTGAAGAGTTGCCCATACATGGGCTCGCAAAAATCTCCCATCAGGTCCTTCAGCACCTTCAACACTTCGAGGAGCGTGTAGCTCTGCTGAGCCCCAGATAAGTTTGGGTTGGCAGGCAGCAGCATGGACTCCTTGCCCCCTTGCGAGGACCTACTCTCCTCCTTCTTCTTCTGTAGGAAGCTATTCAGGAGGGATTTGCTTGCCACCATGCTGTAAAGCTCCTCCAGTCGTCGGTATGAGAGGTACTCCACCATGTTAAACCCATTGTCAATGAACAGCTTGACAAACTCCGTCTTGTCGTTCACCAGGGCAGCGGTCATTGGGTCCTCCAGGTCACTAGACTGTAAAGGAAACAACAGGGTGAGCCCCTCGGCCTGTTCCCATTGCCTGTGCCTCGCCTCTCCCAATGCAATTCTCTGTCATAGAGTCATAAAGTCATACAACGCAGAAACAGACCCAGCATGTCCATGCCGCTCAGGCTTCCAAAATAAACTAGGCTCACTTGCCTCCGTTTGGCCCATATCCCTCTGAACCTTTCCTATCCATGTACCTGTCCAAATGTCTTTTAAATGTGTAACTGTATCTGCATCCTTCACTTTCTTGGGCAGTTCATTTGACACACGAGCCCTTCTGTAAAAACATTGCCCCTCAGGTCCCTTTTAAATCTTTCCCCTCAAAATTATGCCCTCTAGTTTGAACTCCCCTACCCTAGGATAGGATCTTTGCTATTCACCCTATCTATGTCCCTCATGAGTTTATAAACCTCTACAAGGTCAGCCCTCAGCCTCGTATGCTCCAGGGGAAAAAACGTCCCAGCCTATGCATCCTCTCCTTGTAACTCAAACCCTCCAGTCCTGGTAACCTTCTCGTAAATCTTTTCTGCGTTCTTTCCAATTTAATAATATCCTGTATAGTCACTTAGGTTTTTGTGAATGCATGAAGCCCAGCTCTATGGCGCATGGGATTCAGATACCAACTGACCACAGTGTGCCAGCTCAGTCAGGGTAGGACTTTGCCTGCTACAACAGGCATTGTGAATTTCTGGGCCTGGCTGCAGAATGGGGGTGAGATCCCCAGAGGGAATAAAAACAGTAAAAAGACAGTAATACTTGGAAATGATGTACTGGTCAAGCCATACTGGAGCTCCATTTTGAAGTGGACATACCAGACCGCCATACGAGACAAGTTGTACCAATAACGTAAAAATAAACAAAGAATTGCAGATGTTGGAAATCAGAAACAAGAACTGAAATTGCTGGAAAAACTCAGGAGGTCTGGCAGAATCTGAGGAAAGAAAGCAGAGTTCACATTTCGGGTCCAATCACCCTTCTTCAGAACAATATGTATCATTCTCAAATTTTACTGGTCTTTCCTCGAGGCCTCATCTGCTGCAGTGAAGCCATGGAAAAAAACATTAAAGTTATGTATGGATAGTGCCAGTGTTCTATTTTCAGGTACACAAAACGAGTTGGACCAGTTTAAATCATTTTCCAGTTCCACTGGTTTTTCTGCTCTTCAGAGGCCTCGGCAATAGGCCTCAGTGTTGCTAGGCTGCAGTGTACAGGGCCAGACTGTGGAGGACTATTATAACCCTCGGTGAAATTGCCAAGCTGTAGATTAATTCTCGATCGGGAGGCCTCCTACAATAGGCCTCAATATTTCTAGGTTGTAGATAATAAGGCCCAGGCTTTAGGGCCTGCTAGAAGTGATGCTAGGTTTCACAGAAGAGGCGTCCTCCATGTAAGTCTCAATGGTGGGCCAGTACAGGCCTCACTCCTACCATAGGCACATTATGTTGCAGAGTATGGGATGTTACCAACATTGTTACATTTCTGGAGGAGTCATCTCCTGACCTTTGAATCAAGAATGTATGAGTGTATATATGAATTTTTAATTTGTTCAAGAAATTGGGCATTGCTGGCTAGACCAGGATTTATTGCCCATCCCTAATTCCCCTGGAGAAGGTGGTGTTGAGCTGCCTTCTTGAACCGCTGCCATCCTAGGTATGTTGGGATGACTACAGTGTTGTTAGAGAGGGATTTCCAGGATTTTGACTCAGTGAAACTGAAGAAATATTAATATATTTCCAAGTCAGGATGGTGAGTGGCTTAGAAGGCGATTTGCATGTGGTGGTGTCCCCATGTACCTGTTGCCCTTGTCCTTCTAAGGGTAGAGCTCACAGTTTGGAAGGTGCTAACAGAAGATCATGGTTTGTAAGGGGCTTTGGTAGATCCTTGGTGTATTTCTGCATTGTATCCTGTAGATGGTACACACTGCTGCTACTGTACATCAATGGAGAAGCAGGTGAACTTTGAGTGTAGTGGACCAATGAAGTTGGCTATTTTGTCTTGGATGATGTGGGATTCTGGACTGTTACAGAAACTGCACATGTCCAGGTAATTGGGAGTATTCCATCACAGTCCTGATTTGTAATTGTAGATGGTAGACAGGCTTTAGGCAGGTAGGAGGTGAGTTACTTGCTTCTGAATTCCAATCCTCTGACCCTGATGCCACATCATATGGCTGGTCCAGCTCTATTTCTCGCTCGTGTTGATGGTGGGGGATTGTGCCATGGTAATGCTGGTGAATGCCAAGAGGCGATGGCTAGATTCACTTTTGTTGGAGCTGGTCATGGCCTGGCACATGTGTGGCACAAATGCTATACATGTTACACAATCTTGATTTTTTTTTGAAAAAGTGAGCAAGGAAAGTGATTCAAGAGAGTGAAAGACAATCTTTCTTCCCTATTGGGTAGTTTAGTCATGGTAACACTCTGAAGGTATGTCTTTGGTTCCTGATAATTCCAAGTCAGTCCTGGAGGGTTGGTGAACATAGAGAACAGTACAGGCCCTTTGGCTCACGCTGTTGTGCCAAACTTTTACCCTAAACCTAAGGTCTATCTAACCTCCACCCCTACCCTATACTATCATCGATATGCCTATCTAATAGCTGCTTAAATGCCCCTAATGAAGCCAACTCCACTACCCTCTAAGGTAATGCATTCCACGCCCCGACCACTCTCTGAGTAAAGAACCTATCTCTGAAGTCTCCCCGATATCTACCTCCACTCACTTTAAAACTAAGCCCCCTTGTAACAGCTACCTCCACCCTAGGAAAACGTCTCTGGCTGTCCACTATCTATACCTCTGATCATATTGTATATTTCTATCAAGTCACCTCTCATCCTTCATCGTTCTAAAGAGAAAAGCACTAGCTCTCTCAACCTTTCCTCATAAGACCTTCCTTCCATTCCAGGCAACATCCTCGTAAATCTCCTCTGCACCTTTTCCAACGCTTCCACATCTTTCTTGTAATGAAGTGACAAGAACTGGACACAATACGCCAGATGTGGCCGAACCAAGGTTTTGCATAGCTGGAGCATAACTTCACGGCTCTTGAACTCAATTCATCAGGAACTTTCAATTCCAATCACTCGACAGTGATTCCTACGGTCCCCATGACCGACACGAGACCCCCCCCCCCAAGCAGGTGCTCTACTCCCAGCACCAGAACTCCAGGCGAGCCCTACATGGACAGAAGACAGTGATCCCCACAAGGCCTCACTGGGGAAGTGCAGCATTCCCACAGACACCTGGGAATCACTGGCCCCAGACTGTCCAAAGTAGGCGAGGAGCATCTGGGAAGGCATCATGCACATCAAGACTCGCTGTTGGGAGAAAGAGGAAGCCAGGCGCGAACAGCGAAAGTAGCGTGCTGCCCCACCAGACCTTTTCCCTCGACCGCCTTCCGCCCCAAGTGTAGCAGAGTATGCGGAAGCCATGCTGGTCTGTACAGCCACCTAGGGACTCACCCTGAGAGTGGTAGAGAGTCATCTTCTTCTGCGAGGGACCTCCAATGAATGAATGGATGACACATAGGGACACTAGGGTAGGATTGGGACTGATGGCTATGCTGGTCATGACCCTCCGTGTCTGGACGCCAATGTGATGCTGGGCATTGGTTGGGGTCTCAGGAAGTGTCTTTGAACGATGGCCAGGCTAGAAAATGGTGGGGTTTAGCGCAGGAAGGATTGTAAAAATGAAGGGTTCTACTTTCACATTCTTCAACCCTTCCCTCATTCACTGCATTTGTATAGCACCTTCAAAATAGTAAAACTCCCAAAATGGAATTGAAATCTTAACAGGTTTTGTTGTCCAATCTCATGGTTTTAGACATCCAGCTCCAGTCTTTTCCAGTCTACGTACACACGTACACGCCCACACACGCATGCACACACTTACTTTCCACTCGATTTCTCCATTAAATAACTGGCTTTTGGCAATATCCACTCGGCTCCAGGCCACGGCCAGTTTCAGCTCGTCGAGGTAATTCCGGGCATTGGTTCTCTCCTTCTTACAGGCTGTGGAGGGACAGAGAGCAGGGTTCAATGTCGGTGTCCCTCTTCACATCTTCCCTCCTTTGTACACCCCCAACACACATCTCCAAGAGTTAGTGCTGGCAGTGATCAATAGTGGGAGGAATTAATCTGAGAATGGCCCATGCCAATGGCAGTCAGTCCTTGGGATAGTCTACAATGGACTGATCAGTCCTGCATGGGGTCAGTCCTGAGTATGGTCAGTCCTGGGAGGGTTGGGGGTGAGTTTCAGTCCTGCCTGGAGCGGGGGGATGGGTTCAGTCTTGCCGGATGGGGGGTGGGGGGGGGCGCGGGCGGCATGGGGTGTGGGGGAATGGTGGTCAGTTCTGCAAAGGACAGGGGGAGGTGGAAATGGATCTTTTATTTCTTGTAGACATTGCAATACAGGAAACATGGCAGGTAGTTAATGCACAACAAGCTCCCACAAACACCGCTGTGATAATCACCAGTGATGCTGGCTGAGGAATAGATATTGACCAGGATACTGAGCAGACTTTTGACAATTTTCTTCGGAATACTGCCATACCTTTCACCTTCACCCGAGAGGTCAGGCAGCGCTATGTTTCAATATCTCATCCAAACGGTGATGTCTCCGACAGCGCAGCACCACCCCAGGTTCAATCTTGATATTAGTGTTTACAAAGAGTCATAGAATCGTACAGCATTGAAACAGACCCTTCCATCCAACCAATCCATGTTGACCATAATGCCAAACTAAACTAGTCCCACCTGCCTGTGCTTGGCTCACTTCTCTCTAAACCTTTCCTATTCATGTACTTTTAAAGCTTTTTTAAATATTCGACCAGTACCTGCATCCACCACTTTCTCTGGAACACATGACTCACTCTGCGTAAACATGTTGCCCCTCACATACCTTTTAAATCTTTCTCCTCTCACCTTAAAAATATGCCCCCTAGTTTTGAACTCCCCTACCCTCGGGAAAAGACTTTGTCTTTCACCTTATCTATGCCTCTCATGATTTTATAAACCTCTGTAAGGTTACTCAACCTCCTACTCTCCAGTGGAAGAAAAGTCCCAATCTATCCAAGAATAACAAGGTGTGGAGCTGGATGAACACAGCAGGCCAAGCAGCATCATAGGAGCAGGAAAGCTTGACGTTTCGGGTCTAGAAAAATGATGAAGGGTCTAGGCCCGAAACGTGAAGCTTTCCTGCTCCTATGATGTTGCTTGGCCTGCAGTGTTCATCCAGCTCCACACTTTGTTATCTCGGATTCTCCAGCATCTGCAGTTCCTACTATCCCAACCTATCCAGTCTGTTTTTATAACTCACATGCTCTATTGCAGCAACATCCTGGTAAATCATTTCTGAACCATCTCTAGGTTAATAATATCCCTCCTGTAGCAGTACTCCAAAAGAGGCCTCACCAATGTCCTATACAACTTCAACATGATATCCCAACTCCTAAACACCCTATCTACCTGTGACACAAGTTTCAAAGAATTATGTACCTGAATCCCTAGGTTTGGAGCTGGTCTCAAACGCACAACCTTCAGGTTCAGAGACAACATTGCTACCCATTGAACCACGAAAGATGAAAGCAAACATAGACTGGACCTCAGACTCTGCTGCTGAGTCAGTTTTAATCTTGTCAGTGTACCAGATACCAAACTCCAATTGACATCAATGACTCCCTTGGAGTGCAGAGTAAAAAGCAGGCCAGATATCCTAGGGCACATGGATCCATTACATTGTGTCAGCCGAGGACAGAATCCTTCAAACAGTAACTCCTGGGGCAAGGGGGTTATCCGAGGGAGGAAGGTTGGAAAGATTGTGCCTTTGGGATAAAATAAAAATGTCTTCCCTCACAGAGGGGTGAGCCTGTGGGATTCTCTGCTTATGGAGCTAGATATTGTTCTTAGGACCAAGGGACCAAAAAGGCGGGTTGGCCATGCAAAAAAAAAAGACTGGTAATGTCTAAGAATGCGCAGGTTAGGTGGATTAACCATTGGAAAAGCAGGGTTATGTGGATTGGGGTGGCTCGGTCTGGGTGGGACATTCTTTGAAGGGTTTGGTGCAGAATCGATGGGCTGAATGGCCTCTTTCTACAGTGTAGGCATTCTTTAATCTAGAGACATGGGGAGAAAGAGGGAATTGGGTGCTGAGTTGGATGGTCATACATGGTCATACAGAATGGTGGAGCAGGCTCGAAGGGCCAAATGGCCTACACCCAAGTTTCTGTCCATTGTGAATTCAAAAATAAAAACGTGACCTGACTGAAACAGCCAAGATCTTGAGGGGGCTTGACAGGATTAAGTTTGAGAGGATGTTTCCCCTTGAGGGAGAGACTAGGGGACACAGCTAGATGTCTCGCACTGAAGATGGTGATGTAGGGAACTTTTTTCTCTCTGAGAGGTTCGTGAGTCTGTGGGAGTCTCTGCCCTAGAGAAGTGGTCATTAAATACTTTTGAGGGAGATGTACGTGGACTGCTAATGAACGAGGGAGTGAAAGGAGGATTGTGGGTAGGCCGGGAGGTAGAGGAGAAGCCATAATCAAATCAGCCATGATCTTATCCAATGGTGGAGCAAGATGGACAGGATGAATTTGCATGTACAACTGATGCCTTTTAGAGTCGAATAGGCTACTGCATTGTGTTGGATCACAGGCTATGAATGTCAACACCATCTGACTAGGGTATACCCCTTGAAGACCAAGGGAGAGGGCAGGCCCCGGATTGTTAACAATTTATTCTGTTTGGATGTTACCTTTGAAGAGCGCCTTTAAAATGATTGTATCGAACTCTTCCGTCCCATCCAGATCTGCCCTGTAGACTGTTATTAGTTGCTTGTTTTCAAAAATTCTCTCCACCTACAAGTAAACGTGTGAGGACATGAGAACATTGTGCGGTCAATAAGGTGAAGAGTAATTAAATATAGCTGATCGGCAACTATCAGCACCCAAACATGGCTGACTAAAACAAGAAGGAAAGAACAAGAGAGACAGAGAAATGGAGAGACAAACAGAAAAGTGTTCAGCGGTACAATCCTTATTTCTGAATCAGAACAGATTCCTTACAGAAATGGAAGAAGGCTATTCAGCCCATCAAGTCCACAGCAACTCTCTGAAGAGTATCCCACCAAACGCACCCCCTAACCCTCCATAACACCACATTTCCCACACCTAATCAATTTGGGGCAATTTAGCACGGCCAATCCACCCTAACCTGCACATCTTTGGAGTGTGGGAGGAAACCCACGCAGACACAGGGAGAACATGCAAACTTCACACAGACAGTCACCCAAGGGTGGAATAAAATGGAAGTCCCTAGCTCTGCGAGACAGCAGAGCTAACCATTGAGCCACCGTGCTATCCCATTGTGGGTCCATAGACCCAGGGGAGACTTGGGTACTTAAACCCTGTTGCAGCACTGAGGAAGCACTGTATTGTCAGGGAAGGTGATGGCATTGTGAGATTATCCCTAGACTATTAATCCAGAGAGTAAGGTAATGTTCTGTGAAGTTAGGCTTGAATTTAAATAGTGGAATTTGAATTGAGATAAAAATCTGAAATTAAGAGTCTAATGATGACATAAAATAGTTGCCAGTTGCTGGGGAAAACCCATCGTTTTCTCCAGAGGAGACTGCCATCTGTAGACTGTCTGGCCTCCAGGTGACTCCATGCATTCTGAGGCTGACTCTTGACTGACCTCTGGGCAATTAGGGATGGACTATAAATCAGCAAATCCCACATCCTGTGAATGAATATAATAAAAAATGTGCTGTCTTTTGTATAACGGAAGCTCTGTCTGTTCTCTAAGGTGGGTGTGAATGTGCCATTTTGGAAAGGGGCAAGGCATGTATCCAGTGGTCCTGGGTAATGTTTATCCCTCGATTGACATTTCAAACAAAAAACTATTATGATATCTGGTCATTCTCACATTGCTGTTTGTGGGAGCTCGTTGTGAACAAATTGGTTGCTGTGTTTCCTTCATTACAACAGTAACGATATCAGAAACACGATTAGAAATTGCTGGAGAAACTCAGTAGCACTGGCAGCATGTGTGGGGAGGGGATAAAAGCAAATTTAACATTTCAAGTCCAGTGGCTCTCCCTCAGAACCATGACTCAAAACGTTAACTCTGCTTTCTTCCCACAAATGTTTTCATTCCTGCTGAGTCTCTTTCGCAATTTCTGTTTTGCTTCATTTCTCCAGCATCTGCAGTTCCTTGATCTATTTTAGTGACCATAGCGGACTGGCTGTAATGTGATTTTGGAATTCCTGAGGTTGAGACCGGCGCTGTGATAGCAAGAAGGAATTTCCCCTGCCTCATTCTTCTAAAAGTGCTAGGAGATCTTTGAGGCCCACCTGAAAGACTGCTTCAATGTATCGTGTGAAGGCCAGCATCTTTGATAATGCTGCTCTCCCTCAGTACTGCAAGCATCAGGCCATTGTGTGTGCACATCTCTGAATGGTGCTTCCGAGAATAATTGTGAGCCAGAGGGAGAGCTGTTAATGCAGCTTGGGCCTTAGAGGTGTTCTACATTGCTGACCTCTTTCCAGCCCACGGCAGATCCCTCATGCTCCGGACACTCACCAGGTCGACCAACCTCTGGATGTCTTCGGAAGGGAAATGCTTCTGGATCTGCACTTCCACCTCCTTCTTCAGGGTCTCCGCTGTGAAGGATCCCATCATGACCTCAGCCAAGATGTCCGCTAGCCCCCCTGACCCTGCCAGGATGAGCCATGGGATGTTGTTCGTTGTAGCTTTGTAAATTCTCTAAAAGTCCAGGGGCGAACAGGACAGGTTAAAAATACTTGCAACATGGAAACAGGTCCCTCTCGCTCGGCGCTACCCGACCTCGGATTGTGAGACAGGAGCCTGAGGCAGCAATGGCTGAATTGGGGGTCACGACTTCTGAGTCAGTAATGGATGATTTTTGGGGAGGTCAGGCTAAATTTGAGGGTCATGCCTTCTGAGGCAGTAATGGGGAATTTTGAAGGTTGAAATAACCCCACAGAAACCGGTATCCCATCACCAAGTCACTGTTTATTTACACATGGAGAGTCCCCGACACTGATCCAGCTCCCTCAGAGTGAGCAGAACCCCTGACACTCCTGTTTATATCTGTCAGCCAGGGCTTCCTGATTGGACCAGGTTAACAGCCCCAATCAGGGAACTCATATTCTATGAGGTCCACCTGGCTGACCTTGCTACAATCACTACAGGGTCACGACCTCTGAGGCAGCAATGGCTGAATTTGGGGGTCATGACCTCTGAGGCAGCAATGGCTGAGTGGGGGGTGGGGGGTGGGGGGAGTTCACGACCTCTGAGGCAGACATTAAGCTCCAACTGTGTGTGTGGAAAACCACATCCCATTTAGATCTTCGTGTTTTTAGGTCAGTGTGGGGTTGGATCTCTGAGATCAGATTCCAGCTTCAAAAAACATCAAGGTGTGGCTAGATGTCCTTTAAAAACTCTGAAGATTAAACACGTAGCTTCACCCTGGCCCTACCCATCCACAGGCCTCAGAACAGCGCCCCACCCCCACACCTACACCCACTCCACTTTCCTCACAGTCAGAGGGGAAAAAAATTAGAAACAAAAGAAGTCATCCTTGGAAGCAAATGTTCTGCTCATATAGAAACTCCATTTTGAGATGTACAAGAGGATTTGGACCAGGATGTATTATTCATACATTTTACTGGTTTGTCCTTCAGAACACCCCACAGCCGTCGCAGGGATCACGGCACCTTTCAAATCTTGAAACACAGGGTCATGGCGGGGAAGAAAATATATGTGAAGCAGTGGTCCAATCAGTTATAACTTGGTAACTTTGTCAGGATTCCTCAGAGAAATAGTCTCTCAGTTATTGTCACCCAATAGAGAATGAGTTTGAGTAGAAAATCAAAGCAGGAGTAGGTCTTTTTCCCTTCAACCCATTCAATAAGGTCATGGCTGGTCATCCAACTCACTCTCCCTCTCCCCTTCCCTTTGATCTTTTTAGTCCCAAGAACTACATCTATCTCCTTCTTAGAAACATTCAATGTTTTGGCCTCAACCACCTTCTGTGGCAGAGCATTCCACAGGCTTCCCATTCTCTGAATGAAGATATTTTTCCTCATCTCAGTCCTCCATGACATAATGGAGGGGATCTGCTTAAAAAGGAGGTCATCCTCTGGGAACAGGACATTTTTCATAGAATCCCTACTGTGTGGAAACAGGCCATTCGGCCCAATAAGTCCACACCGCCCCTCCAAAGAGTATCCCACCCAGACCCACCCCCCAACTTTTCCCATGTCTAACCCACCGAACCTAAACATCCCTGGGCACTATGGGACAATTTAGCATGGTCAATCTACCTACACTGCACATTTTTGGACTGTGGGAGGAAACCCACACAGACCCGGGGAGAATGTGCAAACTCCACACAGACAGTCGCCCGAGGCTGGAATCACACCCAAGTCCCTGGCGCTGCGAGGCAGCAGTGCTAACCACCAAGCCATCCTTAAACTCTTAGAGCCTCCCCAGCGGGAAATTGAACACCGGTCTCCCTTGTGACAGACAGGGATAGTACATTATACTACAGAGGACGACATCTTCCAGTTAATGGGACAGGTCTGATTATTGGGCCTTTACCACCAACTGTAATGTTAGCTCCTGCTGTGACTGCCCGGTCACTTTGGAGAGAGACAACTTTCAAGCCAGCGCCTGACTGCTCACTAAACATTCAGATAGAATGACTTAAATCAGCTGCTCACCTCCAGCATGTTAGGCCCCCCCTGGATCAGCATGCACAGCACAGGGATCTCGATGCTTCCTCTCCCTGCAGGCAAAGAAAATAATTAAAGCACGGCCCTCTCCGGGACACTGCGTTAATATGAGTGTTTGTCGGTTCCTCTACACATGCCTGTTCTACGTCAGAACATAAGAAATAAGAACAGTAGTAGGCCATTCAGCCCTTCTACTCTGCTCCACCATTCAGAAGAACATGCCTGACCTGACTATGACCTTAACTATACCTTACCCCCAACCTCATTTTTTCCATAACTCTTGACTCTCTTTGTCGATTAAAAATCTAACTCAGCCCCGAGCAACTCAATAACTCATCCTCCACTGCTATGGGGAAAAGAATTCCACAGGTTAACATTCTTCTAAGAGAAGAAACCATAGAGTCATACAACACAGGCAAGGCCTTTCAGCCCATCAATTCTGCACTAACCTATCTACGCTAACCCCACTTGGCCCCATGCTGGACCTATAGCCTTGAATCTTATGACACTTCAAGTGTTCACCCAAAGGCTGTGAGGTTTCCAGCCTCAACCCCTACCCCACCCCTTCTCCCCCCTCCCAAGCGGTGCATTCCAGGCCCCCAACGCCACCCTCTGACTGAAAAAAAACTTTCGTCAGATCCACTGTAAACCTTCCTGCCTCTCACCTTCTCATTTCCCACTTAAAAGGAAGTGATTGTTGTGTTTCCTTCATTACAACAGTAACGATATCAGAAACATGATTAGAAATTGCTGGAGAAACTCAGTAGCACTGGCAGCATGTGTGGGGAGGGGATAAAAGCAAATTTAACATTTCAAGTCCAGTGACACCCCCTCAGAGCCATGACTCGAAAACTTAACTCCACTTTCTTCGCACAAACACTGCCATTCCTGCTGAGCTTCTTTCGCAATTTCTGCTTTTTGCTTCATTTCTCCGATGGATTCGTTCGAGAAATGTCTCACTGTCAACGGAACTCTATCATGAGGTTGAGTGAGATGTTTGTGGAGAAACAAGGACCAGACAAATGTCTTGTGGTGGGCATTGACTGAAAACCAATTAGGGGGTGACTCTCCCACACTGTTTTAAACAAAGGGACATTGGGTCAACGACACTGTAAAGACTTGACACCAGCTTGGACAGAGCAGCCTGCCATTGTGTTGATACACACCTCCGATTCCTGTCCTCTGTGTCAATATATGTTGCTCCAGCCGTGCTTGGAACTGAATTTCTCCCCCCATTCGATTGTTGGTGCCATCATCCACCAGAAGGAAAGCAGAGTAATTGTCATCCAGCGTGTACTCTTCATCTTTGTCACTGCTCACTGTGTATTCGGCAGGGAAGGACCCCTGACCACATGCAAACAGCCGTTTCATTAAAGAAAGAAGCAAACCTGGGCTTACAGATATACATGTACATGTTTCTCACACACACTGTTACACATACTCTCACACTTGTGTATGTAGCATCGTGGCTCAGTGGTTAGCACTGTTGCCTCACAGCGCCAGGGACCTAGGTTCAATCCCACCCTCGGGCAACTGTCTGTATGGAGTTTGCTGCACATTCTCCCCGTGTCTGCATGGGTTTGCTCTGGTTTCCTCTCGCAGGCTGAGTGATTGGCCATGCTAAATTGCCTGTAGTATTCAGGGATGTGTAGATTAGGTGGGTTATAGGGGGATGGGTTTGGGTGAGTGCCCTGAGGGTCGGTGTGGACTGGTTGGGCCAAACAGCCTGTTCCCACACCGTAGGGATTCTATTCTATACACTTTCGCAGACACAGACAAATGAACGCACAGATTCTCCCAAAATAAAATTACTTTGGCTCACCAGTTTATGAGTGTTTGATGTATAAATGTTTGTACGTACAAACACAATCCCATACTGGGGTATAATGTTAAAGGTCTGACATACATTTCCTGTAATTACAAAGAGCTATTTTATATTGCCCTGCATGGAGTTCCAACTTGCAAGCTTATCAACTTGCAAGCACACTCAGGAACAGAACCTATTTACAACCCAGGAACAGTCTGCACACAAATAACTTTGCAGAAATATGCACATTTGAACAAACATACAGATATACACATACATAGATGCAGGACACGCATGCATAAGTACAGATACACAATAGTGATAAAAGCATAGATAATAATTGCTGTTCATAAAGTTTGTAAAGCAACTTTAAACATAGAACTTAGAATCTCTACAGTGCAGAAGCAGACCATTCGGCCCATTGGTCCACACTGACCCTCTGAAGTGCGTCCTAACCCTCCCCCCTCCCAAACTTATACCCATAATCCTGCATTTCCCATGGCTAATTTACCCAACCTATACAACTCCAGACACTATGGGCAATTTAGAATGGCTAATCCACCCAACCTGCACAATTTTGGATTGTGTGGAGTAGGGGGATTAGGATGCTCGGAGGGTCAGTGTAGACTTGTTGGGCTGAAGGGCCTGTAACCGTATTGTATGTATTCTAATTATACAAGAATCCAATGCACACTTTAAAAACATGTGCACATTCTCACTGACACACACACACACACACACATTCATATACACAACCTCATTCTAACATATGTCACGTAAACCCTTTATATTTGCGTTTGGAATATCGCAAGGCAATTCACACCCACAGCAATTCATGCCCATCTCTTGAGAAGGTGGCAGTGGTGAGCTGCTGCAGTCTGTGTGGAAAAGATACATCCACAATGTATTTTCTCTTACAGTTTGATAGCATTAACTGTCTTACTGCATCATTTCAAAAGGCAGTGAAGAGTCACCCGCGTTGCTGTGGGTCTGGAGTCACAGGTAGGCCAGTTCTGGTAGGGATAGTAGATTTCCTTCCCTGAAGGATATGGGTGATTCAGATTTATGTTTTTACAACAACCTTGTAGATTCATGGTTGCTGTCCAGATTTATGACTTGAACCTAGTTACTCAGATGCTACGGTAAAAATAGAACCCAAGTCTCCAGATAATTAAGCCGGATGTCCAGATTATGGGTATAGTAACATTACAGTTGGGTTACTGTGCCCCCAGCACACACTAATGATGATAATGTACCATCCTGCTGGTAATATCCCATTTCACTGGGAGGAGGAGACTTACTTTCTCACTTTATTCTGTGGAGTTATCTTTCCCAAAGAGTAGTAGAGTCAGGGTCCTTGAATTTGAGTTAGGTAGATTTTTGATCAAGTGAAGTCAAAGGTTATGGGGATTGGGCAAAAAAATTACTTAAGGCCACAATCTGATCAGACATGGCATTATTGTAAAGCAGACCAGGTCCCTAACTCTATCAATGGGCCAAATGGCCTACCCTCCTCCATATTCTTATATATAAGCCAATGCTGTCACATCTATTCTGAAAAAGCCCCCTAATCTGCCAGTTCTGAGGAAGGGTCACCCGACCCGAAACATTAACTCTGATTTTTTTTTTCCCTTCACAGATGCTGCCAGACCTGCTGAGCTTTTCCAGCAACGTCTGTTTGTGCCCCGACTCTGCCAGTCTTACCTTGGGGTTCACAAGACGCTCTTTCTCGTACACTATTCCCCAAGGTGCTATCCCCATTGCAACCACCTTGGCTGTCGACCGTGTATTTGCTGTAGCATGGTCACGCACTGCCTGACCAACGTACTTGCCAATCCCAACTTGTAGTCCACTCGTCATAATCCACGCTCCTGTGAGAAGGATCAACACGAACATGATCAACCTAATGTGGGAGCATATCTGCTAACTGAGGGTTAATAGGTTGAAATTGTCGTCTCATTAGGCCAAGCAACAGTGACCATTGTTTTAGTTTACCTGAACACTTGTTGTTAACTAAAGGTTAATGGGTTGAAATTGTAATAGCCTAGTCCTGCACATATTGTCTTTGTTTCTAAAACAAAAAGAAACAGGAAATGCTGAAAATACTCAGCAGAACTGGTAGCACCTGTGGAAAGAGAAACAGGGTTAACGTTTTGAATCCATTAGGATTCTTCTTCAGATTTGAAGAGCCATGTTGGATTCAGACACTTTGTCTCTCCACAGACACTGCCTGACACGTCGTGTACTTTCAGCACTTCCAGCTTTTATTTCAGATTTCCAGCATTGCACTTTAATTTAAATGCACACAAAAGTCGTGTCCGACCTGTTAGCAATGGTTTTGGGGGGTGGGGTGGTGGGGAGCCTCACCTGTACTTTGTGCAGCTTTGACTAGTCCTCGACGGAGGATGTCCTTCAGCCAGGTCTTCATCTTTAAGCTCTGTTCACCTCCAACAACGGACACCACCAGGTTGGGATGCGCTATCCCCCAGAAATGGGTGATGAGGGTGTAGACGATCGCAGGGTCAGTGTCCGAAGAAATTCGCACAAACTGTAAAGGAGAAGAGCTTGCATTTACATAGAGCCGTTCACTGCCTCCACAGAGCGCTTTGCAGGCCAATGAAACGCGGCCTCCCCTGTAACCAGCTGACTTGTGCACAGCAAGATCCCACAAACAGAAACTTGCTAATGTCTGGATCGGCTGTTTGTGAGGTCAGCTGGTTGTCCAGGGATCCACTCCCTTGCTCTTTAAAATAATGCTGCAAGATGTTTATTTTTTTTAAAAATTCTTTCCACGCTGGGAGATAGAGCCCCAGTTTAATACCTCACCCAAAAAGGCAGAATGTGTTCACAATCAGGGTAGATTTTTACGCAGGGGGACATCAAAATCCAACAGAGCCATTTTGAAGAACAGCTGGGAATTTCTGCTGGGGGTATACAACACATGGATAGCTCTTCCAGTGAGTGTAAGATGGGCTGAATGGTCTCCTTCTGTGCTGTGTGATTCTACCATTCGACCCATGATCCGGGGTCAACTTCACTGAGTGGTCTGCTGCTGCGTTGATGAGTGGAAGTGAAACCCCCTCATTCCTACCTTGCCTTGCCTTCTCCCTTTCCTGAAAAACGCCACATCTCCAAATGCGTCGGTTGGCTCCTCTGTCGTGTGATCAGCCGTGTTCCATCTGCTGACCACGGCAGCGCCAAAGTTGTCCTCCATTGCCACCTGGTTGTGGTGAGTCTTGGGATAACCACATTGGCAGAGCTGCTGTTTGCTGAAGGGAGTGAGACGTATTAGCCGAATTGGTCAATTGAGAGATAAAGAGGAACATTAAGTTTCCCTACATGCTTCAAATTCTGGCCTTCCACCCCGTTCTGATTTCCTTCATCCCTTGACTGTTCTCTCTGTCTTTTACTACCTAGGATCTGAGCTCTAAAGATTCTCACCCTAAACCTCTCCACCTCTTTCTCCTCCTTCAAGGCAGTTACTAAAATCCATCCCTTCGACAAAAAGATTAAAATTTGGAGCAGAAGCAGACAATTCAGCCCCTCTAGCCCATTCCACCATTCAATAAAATGATCAATGATCTGACCATGGCCTCACCTCTACTTTCCTTTCTCTCCCCATAACCCTTGAGTCCTTTGTCAATCGAAAATCTGGCCAACACAACTTTGAATATAGTCAATGACCCAACCCCAACTGCACTGGGGAAGAGGATCCCATTCATTAATGATCTTCTGAGGGAAAGAAATTCTCCTCATCTCAGTGTCAAATAGAAAATGGTGTCCTCTAGTCCTGGACTCCCTCCACAAAGGGGAACATCTCAGTATCCATCTTGTCAAGTACCCTCAGAATCTTATATGTTTTGTAAGGTCACATCTCATTCATCTAAACTCCAATAGATATAGCCTCAACCTACTCAGGTGTTCCTCATAAGCTAACCCCTTCATCCCAGGAATCAGTCAACTGAACCTTCTCTGAATTGCTTTCAATTCAATTACATCATCTCTTAAAAAGGGAATTTCTTCAGCCAGAGGGTGGCGAATCTGTACAGCTCATTGCTACAGAGGGCTTTGGAGGCCAAGCTATTGAGTGTACTTAAGACAGAGATAGACAGATTCTTGACTGGTAGGGGGATCAAGGGTTACGGAGAGAAGGCAGGAGAATGGGGTTTGAGAAACATATCAGCCGTGATCGAATGCTGGAGCAGACATAACAGGCCGAATAGCCTGATTCTGCTCCTGTGTCCTATGGAGACAAAACTATACATTACACTCCAGACATGGGCCTGTACAGCTGCACCAAACTTTCCCTTATTTGTACATGATTCCCCTTGGAATGAAGGTCAATATTCCAATTGCATTCTTAATCACGTACTACACTCGCAAACCAACCTTTTGTGTTTCATGCACCATCTGTTCCTTTTGTGGCTCAGTGTCACATTTTGACAGATGATGCACCTGTGGAATTCTGGGAGATGATTTATTGTGTTTAAGGCATTATGTAAATACAAGTTACCATCGTCGAACTTTCTGGGAGGGCCCTAATTGTAACCTCAGAGCAATTGTTCTTTCCTTCTTTATGTATCCAACAGTGCACTTCCCTCTATGTATCCCAGAGTATGCACTGTCTTTCTATCCCCAAGCATTATATTACTCATGGTCTAACTATCTCACAGTTTCCTGAAATTAACCTCCCTGCTTCTATCTGGTCTATTTCCTTCATAATTTTATATGTTTCTATACGATGCCCCCTCATTTTCTCAATTCCAATGAATTTAGTCCCAGCCTACTCAATCTCTCCTCATAAGCGAACCTTCTCAACTTTGGAATCAACCTCACGAACATCCTCTGCACCCCCTCCAGTGCCAGTACATCCTTTCTCAAGTAAGGAGACCAAAATTGTACACAGTACTCCAGGTGTGGACTCACCAGCTCCCTATACAGCTGCAGCATAACCTCACTGTTTTTAAACTTCATCCCTCTAGCAATGAAGGAAAATATTCTGTTTGCCTTCTTAATTACCTGCAAACCAACTTTTTGTCATTCATACACAAGGACACCCAGGTCCCTCTGCACTGCAGCATGCTGCAATGTTCTTATGTTTGCAACACTGTGCATACAACAAGCTAAAGAAGAATCAAACACATTAATATTTCAAATTCACCATCAAAAATACAGCGTCTTTGACTGCAATCACAGGCACATTTTCAAAATCTGCTCAACTTAACAATTTCTAACTATTCGTGAACAATGGATCAGAGCCAAACACAACATGGAGTAAATTGTAGCTAACCCATCCTAGCCCATCAATCCATCTGGAATATTCTTCCTTCTATGTTCCCTATTCATCCTTTACCTTTGAGTAGTTGTATCCTCTAGGAAGGTGGAACAGATTTTCTTCTTTATCACCTTGGGGATCCAGCTCTGTTGAACAGAAATACACCAACATTCACCAGATTAGTTCCTCACTGGGTACTTCATCAATGAACAGGCACTGCCATGAGACTGACAGTCAATATAGCTATAACTGAGATGAGAGAGTGGTCTTTTGATAAGGGGCTGCTTAAATTGGGTCTATACCATTTGGAGTTTAGAATAATGATAAAGTTTATTAGATGTCCTGCTATTAGAGCTGATGGGCCTCCTCGATTCACTGGTAGTGCTTCATGCCATTACTAATTGGTGGCGAAATGATCAGATCTGTATCACTACAGTGACGCACAATAAGTAACGTCTATTGCTTCTCTCTCAGACCAGAGATACTCCAGATGCTGAAAAGATTGGATTGTCTGTGCCCCTTGAACACTCATTTGAATTTGGTAAGTCTGAAGAGCTGACAAGAATTGATTTTCAAATGAGTATCGAATCTTGAATATCACAGTGGGTGTCCAAATGGAAATCTCATTGATTTCTTTGTCCCAGTTGAGGGATACACCAGGGGATCTTACATCTAACTGTTTCCAATGACTGAAGGATTGACGACTGCAGAATTAAGATAATTGGCAGAATGACCAAAAGTTAAAAAAGTTGTTTAAGCAACTAGAAGTTAGGATTTTGAACTGCACTGACTGCCTTTATTGAGTATAGGAGTTGGGAGGTCATGTTGCAGCTATTCAAATTATTGGTTAGGCCACTTTTGGAATACTGCGTTCAGTTCTGGTCTCCCTGCTATAGGAAAGATGTTGTTAAACTGGAAAGTGGTCAGAAAAGATTTACAAGGATGTTGCCAGGGTTGGAGGGTTTGAGCTACAGGGAGAGGCTGAATAGGCTGGGGCTATTTTCCCTGGAGCATCAGAGGCTGAGGGGTGACCTTATGGAAGTTTATAAAATGATGAGGGACATGGATAAGGTAAATAGTCAATAATCAAGGTAGGGGGAATCCAAAATTAGAGGGCATTGGATTAAGGTGAGAGGGGAAGGATTTAAAAGGGGCCGAAGTGGTAACTTTCTCACACAGAGGGTGGTGCATGTATGGAATGAGCTGCCAGAGGAGGTGGTGGAGGCTGGTACAATTACAACATTTGAATGATATCTGGACGGGTATATGAATAGGAAGGGTTTAGAGGGATATGGGCCAAATACTGGCAAATGGGACTAGATTAATTTAAGATATTTGGTTGGCATGGACAAGTCGAACCAAACTTTCTGTTTCCGTGCTGTCCATCTCAATGGCTTAATGAAAATGATGAATTCAGAAGGAGTTTTCAATGGAAATACACAGAACAAAATATGCAGGAGTATGGAGAATGATTGCAGCAGTGGTAATAAGAGGATTGTCTTTCGAAAGAGCTGGTGCAGACTTGGGCTTCAGGGCATCCTTCAGCGTTGTACTATTCTTTGATTCTACTGAGAGAAGATCTCATCAAGACATACAAGATTCTGAAGGAGATTGACAGAGATGGCACTCAGAAGCATTTCCGCCATGTGTGAGGGAGCTAGAAAACGGGGCACAGCTCATTTAGGACTTAGATGAGGAGATGTTTCTTCGCCCAAAGGGTTGCGAATCTTTGAAATGCTCTACATCAAAGGGTTGAGAATTCGCCACCATTGAAAATATTGAAGGTTGGGTTAGATGGATATTTTTGAGATGGATCTCAGGAATCCAAGGATACGAGGAATAGTTGGCCTGAACACCAAAGGTCATCCATTATCGTAATGAATGGCAGAGCAGATTCAAGGGGCTAAATGACCTATTCTGCCTCTATTTCTTATGAAATAACTCTTATTATTTCCTAATATCAACAATCAATGAGGCACAATGCAAATTATGATGAAATGATGGCAAAGTGATTACATTCAGAGATAGTAGGAACTGCCGATGCTGGAGAATCTGAGATAACAAGGTGTAGAGCTGGATGAACACAGTAGGCCAAACAGTATCAGAGGAGCAGGATTCTGAAGAAGGGTCCAGACCCGAAACGTCAGCCTTCCTGCTCCTCTGATGCTGCCTGGCCTGCTGTGTTCTTCCAACTCTACACCTTGTAATCACTTTAGAGATAACATTGCTGGTTTAGTAATAAGCTCTAAGCTCTAGGCTCAAACCTCACCTCAGCAGTCGGGATAACTTAAATCCAATTTTATAAATCTGGAATTAAGATCACATCTCACCGCTGATTATCATAAAACTATCATCAATTATTATGAAAGTCCAACTAGTTCACTAATGTCCTTTTGGGAAGGAAATCTTACCTGGTCTGGCCTACATGTGACTCTAGATCCATAGCAACATGGTTGACTCTTAACTGGCCTCTGAAATGGCCTTAGCAAACCACTCAGTTCAAGGGCAAATGGGAGGGTGGGAGGGTGGGGGCGTCAAATGCTGGCCTTGCCAGTGACACCTCCATTACATAAAAGAAAGAAAAATTATTTTGTGCTTTTCACATTCTCAGGAAGTTGCAAAGTACTTTACAGCCAATTTAATACTTTCTGAAATGTCATCAGGGCTGTAATGTTGGAAACATGGCAGCTAGTTGTGCACAGGAATGTCCCAAAAGTCATAAATCTGATAATGACCAGGTAAAGTATTTTATGATGTTGGTTGACCATCTGCTGACAGAGTTCACCAATTCTGCGACGCTGGAAAAGGGTTAGAGAGCTGGTGGGAAGAGTGTTCGAAGGGAGGTGAGAGAAATTGGGGAAGGAAGGTTTGTGAGATAGGGTGGGGAATGGGAAGTGAGGTGGAAAATGTCTTAGCTGCAGATTATTTTTACAGAATCAAACGCACCTGACGTTTTCACCAGGTTTTTATCTGCTAAAGGGGGGAAAGAAAAATCAGGCCTCAAAGGCCAAGCATGTCATGAGAAAAGAAAGTCAGGAATTAAAGGGGGTCTCACAATTCTTAACATGCAGTCTGAGTCTCAGGGTTGATGTGTCAAAGTTTATGATCACAAAATCTCATCTCATGGTTTGGGAAGCACTGTTCTACAATCAGAGCTCCTACAGTGTGGACGGAGGCTGTTTGGCCCATCAAGTCCATACCGACTCTCTGAAGAGCATTCCACCCAGATCCAGACGACTACCCTATCCACATAACCCCACATTTCCCATGGCTAACCCACCTAGCCTGCACATCCCTGGACTGTGGAAGGAAACCAGAGCAAATCCACACAGACCCAGGGAGAACATGCAAACTCCACTCAGACAGACAGTCACTCATGGCTGGAATCAAATGGGTGGCACAGTGGATCAGTGGTTAGCACTGCTGCCTCAGAGCACCAGGGATCTGGGTTCAATTCCACACTCGGGCGACTGTTTGTTTGGAGTTAGCACATTCTCCCTATGTCTGCGTGGGTTTCCGCCAGGTGCTCCGGTTTCCTCCCACAGTCCTAAGATGTGCAGGTTAGGTGGATTGGCTATTCTAAATTGCCCAATAGTGTTCAGGGATGTGTAGGTTAGGTGTGTTAGCAACAGGAAATGTGGGCTTACAATGATAGGAAAAGTGGGTGGGATGCTCTTCGGTAGGTCAGTGTGGACTTGTTGGGCCAAATGGCCTGTTTCTACACTGTAGGAATTCTATGAAACTTAGGTCCCTGGCACTGTGAGGCAGCAGTGCTAACCACTGTGCTGCCCATATTGTGTGTGCGTGCATGCGCTCCCCTGTGCAGATGGCTTTAGTGTTCCATGGGTTGGGTTATAGCATTGTCCCTTTTTAACGGGTCTGATTGGAATAGAGCCTAGGATAATGAGGTCATAACCACTACTGCTGCATTGCTGCCTACCTCATGAAGCCAATACGAGAGGCATTGATGCAAAATTCACTCATAGGAATTAGGAGAAGGGCTCTGCCATTTGGCCCTTCTAGTCTGGCCTACCATTCCATAAAATCATGGCTGGTCTGTTTATGGTGTCAACGTCACTTTCCTGTCTGCCCTTGAGAACCCTGGGCTTCCTTTTCAATTAAAGCTTGTCTAATTTATAAAACTTAAACTTAAAACTTAACCTTGAAAAAAATTCAACGACTTGGCCTTCACTGTTGTTGGGGGATCAGAGGTCCATAGGATAACAAAACTCAAAGGGGAGATAAATTTCTCTGTCTTAAAAGGAAGACCTCATTTTAACATTGAGTCCCAAATTCTAGTTACCCACACAAGAGGAAATAACTCCATGGTAACCATGCTATCAACTACACTCAGGATCTTCTATCTTTCAATGAGATCATCTCTCATTCTTGTAATTTACAATGGGTAAAGCCACAATCTACAAAGAACAAGGAACAGTACAGCACAGGAACAGGCCCCTTGGCCCACCAAGACTGCACCATCACATGAAGCTTTTCTAAAATAGAAACATTTTTGTCTCTATCCTGTCCATATCCCTCTATTCCCTGCCTATTCATGTTTCTGTCAAGATGCCTCTTAAACATTGCTATTGTAACCACCTCTGGCAGTCCATTCCAGGTGCTTGCCACCCCCTGTGTAAAAAACATGCTTTTCACACCTCCTTTAGACTTACCCCTCTCACCTTAAACCCATGTCCCATAATAATTGACATTTCAACCCTGGAAAAAGACTCAGACTATCCGTGCTTTTCATAATTTTGTAAACTTTTATTAGGTCACCCATTGTTCTTCGATGTACCAGTGAAAACAAACCAAGTGTGTCCAAATCCCTCCTCATAGCTAATACCCACCAAACCAGGCAACCAACATCTTGGTAAACCGTTTCTGTACCCTTCTCTAAAGTTTCCCCATTCTTCTGGTAACGTGGCGACCAGAATGGCACACAATATTCCAAATGTGGCTGAACTAAAGTTTTATACAGCTGCAGCACAACTTGCCAATTTTTATACTCTCCGCCCAGACTGATGAAGGCAAGCATGCAGTATGCTTTCTTGACCATCTTATCCACTTGTGTTGCCACTTTCAGGGAACTACGGACCTGTACACCCAGGTCCCTCTGTATGTTGATGCTACTGAGGGTTCCGCCATTTACTGTATACTTCTCTCCTGCATTAGATCTTCCAAAAGGCATCACCTCTCATTTGTCAGGATTCAACTCCATCTGCCATTTCTCCGCCCATGTCTCCAGCCTGTCTATATCCTGCTGTATCCTCTGACAATCCTCCTCACTATCTGTAGCTCCCCCCATCGCCCCTATCAGAGCACCTACATTCTGCCCCAAGTCATTTATATCTATGACAAACAGCAGGGATCCCAGCACTGCTCCCAGAGGAACACCATTGGTCACAGATCTCCAATCAGAAAAATACCCTTCCACTGCTGCTCTCTGCCTTCAATGACTAAGCCAGTTCTGTATCCAACTTACCAGCTCACCATGGATTCCCTATGACTTCACTTTTTGTATCGACCGGACATGAGGAATCTTGCCAAAGGCCTGGCCAAAGTCCATACAGGCAACTGCCATATTTGCTCACTTCCCCAAAAAGCACAATCAAGTTTGAGAGACATGATCTTCCCCACACAAAGGCGACAGTCGCCAATAAGTCCATATTTTTCCAAATGTGAGTAAATCTTATCCGTCAGAATCTTCTCCAATAATTTCCCTATGACTGATATAAGGTTCGCCAGCCTATAATTTCCTGGATTATCCCTGTTGCCCTTCTTAAACAAAGGAACAACATTGACTGTTCTCCCGTCCTCTGGGACCCCTCCTGTGGCTAAAGTGAACACAAAGATTTTGCACACGGGCTCAGTAATTTTGTCCTTCACCTCCTGCAGTACTATGGGACAGATCCCATCAGGTCCTGGGGACTTGCCCACCTTAATGCTTTTAAAAAACACCCAACACCTCCACCTTTTTGAAATTGATATGCCCTAGGATATCAACACAGCCCTTCCGAGACTCACCATCCACCATACCCTTCTCCTTTGTGAATAATGATGCAAAAGTATTTGCTCAAGTCCTCACCCACTTCCTCCGGCTCCACACTTAAATTCCCTCCTTTGTCCTTGAGTGGACCTACTGTCCCTAGCTCTTGCTCCTTATGTATGTATAAAATGCTTTGGGATTTTCATTAATCCTTTCAGCCAAAGGCATTTCACATCCCTTCTAATTCTTTGTTTAATTTCTTTCTTGCTATCTTTATATTCTTTGAGGACTCTTTCTGTCTTCAGTTTCCTAAACCTTGCGTATGCCTCCTTTTTCTCTTTGACCAAGCTCTCAATTTCTCTTGTCATTCAAGGTTCCTGAACCTTGCCATCCTTATCCTTCATTTTCACAGGAACATGCTGAATTCTAATCAAGTGGCCTTTCAAAGATTCCCACACGCCAGATGTGGATTTATCCTCAAACGGCTGTCTCCAGTCTACATTTCCCAGTTCCTGCCTAATATTAGGGTAGTTAGCCTTCCCCGAGTTTACCACTTTCTCCCGAGGATTGCTCTTATCCTTATCTATAAATAACTTAAAACTTACAGAATTGTGGCCACTATTGTCAACATGCTTCCCCCACTGAAACTTCAATTACCTGGCTGGGCCCACTCCCCAATATCAGGTCAAATATGGTGTTCTCCCTAGTTGGACCATTAACATATTGTTTCAAAAAAACTGTCCCGGACACACCTAACAAACTGCACCCCCCCAACTCTCGTCCCCATCCCCCCACCCCGCCCCCCAATCCAAGACCTTAGCACTAAGCGAGTCCCAGGCAGTATAGGGAAAGTTAAAATCACCCAGCACAAAACCCTACTGTTTTTACATTTTTCCATAAACTGCCCACATTTCTGTTCCTCTATCTCCTGCTGGCTATTGGGAGGCCTGCAGTACAATTCCATTAAACTGAAGGTACCTTCCTATTCCTGAGCACTACCTATATAGCCTTGCTGGATGAGCTCTCTAATGTGTCTTCCCTCAGTACAGCTGTGATATTCACCCTGTTCGACCTTTCTTCAGAAGACAAGGTCTTCATCCCAGGAATAGGTCAAGTGAATCTTCTCTGTACTCCTTGTAACAGGGAATGAAGGACAATTGTATTCCTTCATTCATTCCTTAAGCAAAGAAGCTCCTTCATTCACTCTTCTTTGTACCTTTTGACACTAATGTGTCCATTGACCACTTGAATGGCCCGTGCACAAGCCAATGATGGAGGCAAACTCAATCTTTAAGGAAGGAATGATGCATGGTTACGTTTGCTCATTGCATTTATGACAGCATCTTATTTGGGAGATATATTCTGCAAATTAAGCAATCACCAGCGCTCAACAAATCATTGCTCTTCACATTATGAATTAAACCCTGTAACTTTATCCTCTGCTTGACACAGGTCACGAATCTCCCAACTTTTCTGCCCTTTGCTATCTGCCCTTTCTGGTGTGTGAGGGTATGGGTGCCAAGTTAATTGGCAAGACCTGTGATAAAGCGCTCAGATTTTGAAGAGTTACATTATGGAATTGCATGAACTTGGCTTCGCCTTAAATACTTCTTTGCATCAACCTCCCATGGTAGCAACTTGCACATTCAAACAACTTCTTAGTAATGATATTAATTCTGTATTCTTCACTCGTGTGACAATCTTATATTCAAGAGCCCTTGTTTTGGACTCGGGGTTGAAACATTCTCTCAAAGTCCACCCATTTGTAATCTTTTGTCATTTTAAAGAACTCAAGCTCTCCTATCAGCGATGGCCTCCGACATTTGTAACCTCTCAGTGGGACTATTATTCTTGAAAATTGTTCATGAGCCCTGATCAGTGCTTCTATTTCTGGAGATCAGAACTATGCACAGATTTCGTAGTATCTTTCAAAATGAAAAAATGGACAAGTACACAGGAAAGTTAAATAAATGTGAAAGGATCACTCATGATCATATTGAATGGTAGTGTAGGCTCGAAGGGCCGAATGGCCTACTCCAGACCTATTTTCTATGTTTCTATATGAAGCAAGGACCAGGAAATTGGGCTCAGGTACAAAACTCTCTCAGAGAGCAAACACAGCTGCAATGGACCAAATGTTCTTTGATAAAAGCTGGTGCAAAATTCACAAATTGTACAAGTAGCCTATCGAAGTTGGATCCTCAGATAGAAATCCTCTGAGAGTCAGGGGATTACTTTCTTGATCTACAATTTGAATCAAAAAAGTGAATTGTCTCTGGCTCATCCCCAAGTTTGCTGACTGTAAACTCTCAGGCACTAGACTCAGCTGCTCCTTTCACTGCTGCCCTCATCACCATCTCCAAATGCCTTTATCCTCTTCAGGTGATTAATGATTGCAATATGGCACAATGCAGCTTGCACACCAGCCTACATACTTTTGGTAAACTTGCCCAAACATCGAACAGAGTTATAGAGAAAATCTATTGCCAATGTTACAGGGAATGGGGCAGATATGGTCTGAAACTTATTTTACTTTGAACCGTACAAGAAGTTGCCCAACTTGGTCAAAGTTTATGATTGATTTAAAGCAGGGTGGGGCTCAATATGTAAAAGCACAAATTGTCATCACCAATGCTTTAACGCCAAAACAGCTGACCAAACAGGGAATCACAAGCTTCAAAATCTCCCCTCCCCCAACCGCATCCCAAAACCAGCCCAGCTCGTCCCCGCCTCGCTAACCTGTTCTTCCTCTCACCTATCCCTTCCTCCCACCTCAAGCCCCACCCCCATCTCCTATCTACTAACATCATCCCGCCCCCTTGACCTGTCCGTCCTCCCTGGACTGACCTATCTCCTCCCTACCCCCCTACCTACACTCACCTTTACTGGCTCCCACCCCGCCTCTTCGACTTGTCTGCCTCCTCTCCACCTATCCTCTCCTCTATCCATCTTCTATCCGCCTCCCCCTCTCTCCCTATTTATTTTAGAAACCCCTTCCCCTCCCCCATTTCTGATGAAGGGTCTAGGCCTGAAACGTCAAGCTTTCCTACTCCTATGATGCTGCTTAGGCCTGCTGTGTTCATCCAGCTTTACACCTTGTTAACAGGGAATCTTTACTGTTTCACTGCAGGAGGCTCAATATGTAAAAACACAAGCTGTCATCACCAATGCTTTAACGCCAAAACAGCTGACCAAACAGGGAATCTGTATTGTTTCACTGCAGTAGGCAACTACCTGTGTCTTTGCAGTTCAGTATAGTCCACCCACTGGTCATGTATATGGGCAACTCATAGGGTGTGGTGCCCTTATCTGCCTTGCTGAGTCAACAGGGAACTCTGAAAATATGTACACAGTGAGTAACTCTTACCCTTCTGTACAAGAAGAAATTCTATCAGTTTAAAATGGAGATCTCATCCAGTTACACAAAGAATCCTTACCCTGCTGAATGAGCAGCAACTCTCTCAAGTTTCACAGGGAAACCTTACTCTGCTGAATAACTTTAAATCTTGTGCAGTTACAGAGAGAATGCTCACCTTGCTGAATAAACAGTAACTCTCTTCAGTTACACATTGTAGTTCCAGAGTATTGTTGAAAGAAAGAGACATACAGTTACAACCTTTCACCTTTCACTCTTCAGCGCAGGAATGCCAAATTTCAAAGGGGACAGTAATTCAGGCATCATGGGAAAAAGGCTGCTGATTGGTTGGATGGTCAACTCAATTCTGATTGGTCAAGGGTTTCCCGAGGCGAGCACATCAGGGAGATTTGTTGCCCAGGCTTTTGCTTGATTCAAACTGACGTGTTTCCTGAACATGTTCTTTTTTCTTATGGGGATGGGTCCTTGCAGATAAATGTCTATAGCTTCTAGCTGGTGAGATTTGATTCAATTAATAAATATGCAAAATACAGCTATTTTCAGTGATAGTGACCATGAAACTGTCATCCATCAGCTTCGCTAACAACCTTCAGGGAAGGCAATCTGCCACCCTCACTCAGTCTGGTCCACACATGACTCCAGACCCACAACAATGAGCCTGATTCTTGAATACCGGACCTGCTGAGCTTTTCTGGCAACTTTGTTTTCATCCTTAACTACCCACTGAAATGCCGAGGTACTCATTTCAAGAGCAATTAGGGATGGGCAACAAATGCTAGCTTTGCCAGCAATACCCACATCCCAACAAAAGAATTATACCCAATGACTTATCACTGGCACTGTCTATGGGAGGGCTGGTTTCTCAGTTCCTAGAGTAGCCTCGTACAGTTTTTCCCTTGTTTCATTATGTTTGAATGCGGTTGTCATGGTGAAATCTGTTAAGGCAAAACATTTTACATTTCAGGTACGTTAAATATAGCTTAATCCAGAATAATATTCTCTCCCACTATCAGCTGAAAAATTCCAGTGCCAGAAGGTCACTGCCTACTGCCCCAGACTGATACCTGTTCCATTTCTCAGCCATTCTCTGGCTGTTATCTGGTTTAGGTTTTGATTGTATTGTCCTGGAACATCAAGGAATTGATGTCCTGGGAAGAACAAAACTCTGGGAGAGAAATCATAATGGCTATAAAAAGCTTTCCATTTCTTTAAGCTCCTTTATTCATTGGTAGTGAAAAGATTGGACACTGGCCAACCATCAAAGATCATCCAACTGAATAACACAATCTGTTCAGCTTTCCAATGGGTGTTGGAAGCTGGATCATCACTGATGATTGACGTTTGAGCTGACCAATGGTGAGACTGCAAGAGAGGTGTGATTAGGAGCAATTGGTCATGTAATGAACCCGCACCCCACCCCCGCAAGGAAAATGGTCCAACTGCCTTTCGCAATCTTATCCTGACTTAGTTGGTGCTGAGTATAATTTACGATGTTCTGCTTCAAAGTTTATGTTCAATCCATAAATGATATATGACACAGAAACATACCATTTGGCCCAACCAGAGCATGCTAGCATGACCTACCCAATCCTCCTCCACCTTTTTCCATCTAAATACAATATAATCTTCTATTCTGATTTCTCTCTGACATTTGTCTAGTTTCCTCTTAAATGCAGTTATACTGTTCACTTCAACCATGGTGGTCCAGCTGTTATCACTGCTGCCTCACAGAACCAGGAACCCAGGTTCAATTCCTCCTTTGGGTGACTGTTTATGTGGAGTTTGCACATTCTCCCCGTGTCTGTGTGGGTTTCCTCCCACGGTCCAAAGATATGCAGGCTAGGTGGATTGGCCATGCTAAATTGCCCATAGTGTTCAGGGGTGTGTAGATTGGGGGGAATGTGTCTGGGTGGGATATTCTGATGATTGATGTTGACTTGTTGGGCCAGATGGCCTGTTTCCACACTGTAGGGATTCTATGATTCCCTTGTGACAGTAGGCTCCTCATTCTCACTCTTCTCTGGGCGAAGAATTTTCATCTGAATTCTTCATTGGATTTCTATCCACTCAATCAAAATATTTCATCATTTTAAAAACTCTCCATGAGGTCACAGCTCAGCCATCCTTTTTTTAGAGAAAAGACTGAAGCTATGTGGAGTCAGGGGTATTATCTAGCAGGAAATCCCTCAGAGTTTATGTGACTGTGACCCGGGGACAAATTATAAAAGACACTATTGACAGAGTGACTGCAACATGATGCGAGTTAAGGAAAGCAGCTGATTGGTGAGTATTTCTAGTCTTTAAAACAAAAGTAAGATCTTTAACTTGTGTTTGGGTCTCTAGTCTATTTTTCTCCATTTTTCTTAAGGGTGACTTGTTAAATATAAGATTAATACTGGTTACTTGTAATGATAGTTAATTATGATAAAGTTTTAAAAAGTTAATTACAATACAATGTGATGAATGAGGGATTCTTCAAGTGTAAAGAGCAGGGATACTACAGTAAGTAATTCATCAGTTGGGTTAAATGCAATAGTGATGTGAAAATGTATGATGTATTGCTGCTGCAGTGTGTGGGAGTTGCTGGACACCAATGTGATCCCAGCTGAACATATATGTAATAACTGTTTTCAACTCGGAAGCAAATTGAGAAGTTGGAGTCCGAGATACAGACATTATCATTTCACTTAATTTATGATTTATTTACTCCAGTATCCCTGGTCTTCATACTTAGAAGGCATATCAGGGTAAGGGAAAGTTACTTGCGCATGTTGCTCTAGGAGGAGTAATTAAAGTTTGGTCTGTGATTAGGGACGGGGGTGTGACAACAGGTTAGGCAGATATGGGGACTCAGAGGGCCACATTTAAGGAGTCCCAAACCCTGCAATTATCCAACAATTATGATGTTTTTGAAAGATTGTGTGAACAAGTGTGGGAACATCAAATTGATAGAGGTAGCCACAAGAATTCAAAGACTGTATTCAGGACAGTTTCTGAAAACAATATGTTGTGTATCCAGGGATGAGGCTATTTTGAATCTGGTAATGTATAATGAGACAGGTTGGGTAAATAAAGTTAAAGATTCCCTCGGAAACAGAGACGATTTGAGAATTTAGTATTCAGTTTGAGTGTGAGAAATTTGGCTCGGAAACAACTGTGCTCAGCTTAACTAAGGGTAATTACAAAACAATGTGGGCAGAGTTGGCAGGAGTGGACTGGGAAAGGAGTTTAGCAGAAAAGATGATTGATGAACAATGAAAATGTTTAAGAAAATAGTTCTTGATTCACAATTGAGATATATCCTAGTGAGGAAGAGGATCCTAGGAAGGATATAAACCAACCATGGCTAACCAAGGAAGTTAAGAATAATGTTAAAGTAAAAACACTCAATGTAGAAAAGATTAGTGGTACACCAAAGGACTGGGAAAGTTTTAAAAACCAACAAAGGTGGCCAAAACAAAAAGAACATAAACCTTGAGGATAAATTAACAAGTAATTTAGAAAGGATTATAGAACTTTATCACATGTATGAAAAGGAAGAGCGAGATTACAGTGAATTTAGGCCCTGAGAGAATGAGGTGGGGCAATAATGATAAGGAACCAGGAAATGACAAAGGAGTCCAGATACTGAATTGGACTCATCCTAGAAATCCTCTAGCTACAGGAGCAGGTTGTAGGCGAGGAATCTGCAGCAAGTGCCTCACCTCCTGAGTCCCCAAAGCCTGAGAGGCTTGGGCTGATAAATAACAAGTAATATTTGTGCTGTACAAGTATCAGTCGATGAACATGAGGGAACCCAACCATCTTCCTTTGACGTTCAATGGCATTACGATTACTGAATCCCCCACTATCAACATCCTGGGGATTATCATTGACCAGAAACTCAAATGAGCTCACCACATAAATACAATGGCTACAAGAGCAGGTCAGTGACTAGAATCAATACAGTGAGTAACTCACTTCCTGACTCCCCATATTGTGTCCACCATCTACAAAGCACAAGTCAGGAGTGTGATGGAATACTCCCCACTTGCCTGGGTGAGTGCAGCTCCAACAACACTCAAGAAGCTTGACACCGTTGAGGAGAAAGCAACTCACTTGATTGGCACTACATCCACACTCTCCACCACCTACACTCAGTAGCAGCAGTGTGTACCTTCTACAAGATGCACTGCAGTAATTCAACAAGACGCCTTAAGTAGCATCTTTCAAACCTATGACCACATCCATCCAGAAGGACAAGGGCAGCTGATATATGGGAACACCACCTCGTGCAAGTTCCCCTCCAAGCCACTCCCCATCCTGACTTGAAAATATATCCCCACTTCTTCAGTGTCACTGGATTAAAATTCTGGAATTACCTCCCTAAGGGCATTGAGGGACTGGGACAGGGACTGCAGCAATTCAGGGGGACAGCTCAGCATCACCTTCTCATGGGGCAACTATAGAATCACTACAACGTGGAAGCAGATCATTTGGTCCATTGAGTCCAGACCAACCCCTCCAAAGAACATCTCACCCAGACCCACCCCTTCCATTCTATCCCTGTAACCCTGCATTTCCCACGGCTAACCCACTTAGCCTGTACACATCTGGACACGATGGGTAATTTCCCACAGCCAATCCACCTAACCTGCACGTCTTTGGACTGTGGGAGGAAACTGGAGCACCCAGAGGGAGCCTACACAGACATGGAGAGAATGTGCAAACTCCACACAGTCAGTCGCCCCAGGTTGGTATCGAACCTGGGTCCCTGGTATTGTGAGGCAGCAGGGCTAGCTACCGTGCCTAGGGACAGGGAATGGATGCTGATCCAGCCAGCGATGTCCATAACCCATTAGTGAGTTTAAAAAAGTTGAATAAATACTTTGCATCAGTGCTGTGGCCACAGTTATTTACTATATATATATTAATGACTTGGACAAGGAAAGTGAATGTACTACTGCCAACTTTGTGGATGGCACAAAAATAGGTAGGAAGGCATGTGGTGAGAATGGTGCCAAAGTGTCTGCAGAGTGTTACAGACCCAACTGAATAGGTAAAAACTTGGCAGATGGAATATAACGTGGCAAAATGCGAGGTTATGCAGCTTAACAGAAGAATAGAGGAGTGGAGTATTATTTAAATGGGAAACAATTGCAGAAAGTTGCTGCATAGAGGTATTTGGTACATAAATCACAAAAAGTCCACATTCAAGTTACAGGGGTAATAAGGAAGGCCAATGAGTGTCTATCACAAGGCAAAAGGGAATGACATACAAAAATAAGGAAGTCTTGCTAAAACTGTACAATGCTAGTTGGGCCACACCTCGAGTACAGTGAATTGTTTTGGTCCCCTTATCTAATGCAATAGAGGCAGTCCAAAGATGGTTGACTAGTTTGATTCTGGTTATGGAGTTTTCTGTACTCATTGTAGTTTAGAAGAATGAGAGGCAACCTTATTGAAACATTTCAGAGTGTTCGACAGGATAGATGCTGAGAGGTTCTCTCCCCTTTGTGGGATGTCTAGGGCCAGAGGGCATACTCCCAGAATAAAGAGTTACCCAGATAAAGCAGAGATGAAGAAGAATTTCTTCTTCCAGGCATAGCGAATCTGTGGAATTCTTTACCTCAGAGGGCTGTCAAGGTTGGCTCATTAAATCTATTCAAGGCTGAGATAGACAGACTTTTAATCACTCAGGGGAATCATTGGTTATGGGGAAGTGGAATTGAGGATTGTCAAATTAGGGTTAATTTTAATGGAGGCAGACTGAATGATCTACTCCAACTACATGTTATGGCCTTATGGACGCAGCCTGTCAATCCTGTCCCAACAGGTAAACCCACATATTCCTGGTATCATCCTTGTGAAGGTCATCTGTGTCGTCTCCAGTGCTTCAAAGGTCACAGTCTAAGAATAAGGGATAAGCCATTCAGGACTGAGATGAGGAAGAATTTCCTCACTCAGAGAGTTGTGAACCTGTGGAATTCTCACCCACAGAAAGCCAATTCGTTAAATATATTCAAGAGGGAGCTGGATGTGACCCATGTGATTTAAAGGATAAAGGGGTAAGGAGAGAGAGCAGCAATGGGATACTGAAATTGCAGACCAGCCATGATTGTATTGAATGGTGGTGCAGGCTTGAAGGGCCTTTTCTATGTTTCTATAAATATAGTGACCAGAACAGCAGACAGCACTGTAACTTTGTTCTAACCAACATTGGATAGACATTTAGAATTACATCCTGACTTTTGAAATCTATTCCTCTAGGAATAAAACCTAGGGTGTTGTTTTCTTTTCCTTTCCTATGGCCTTGCCGACCTGGAGTTAGTGGGTTCTCGTGATTGTCATCTTTATATTGTGAGACCTCGATGTTAGATGATGTCCTATAGTCATAGTAGTTTTTTGACCTTGTCTCTAGGGAATGGCTATTTTCTGGCCATCTCCAGGGTCCTTCATTGTGGATCGTCCTTCACAGAAGCTTTCTCTCACTTGGAATTAGTCACTCCCTTATCAGCTCACACCTCTTGGACTCACTGGCTCAGTGAGTACGTGAATCCACTCATCAATTATTTGCCATTCAGACTAGTTTTTGACCTTCCAAAGTGTTGACTCAGTAAGAAAATGGGAAGGTTTTTGTTTAAGCTATAGCTCCTTTGTGCATGTGCCTCTGTGTTTGAAAGAAAGCCAACATGAGAAGCAGTGTTTAAAAGGCGTTCTCCCCTTTTGTGATAATCTTCTTCTTTTTAAGGGTGTTGAGGGGGGTTAGGGTGGGTCAGCCACAATGATTGTCTAGAGCACTGGCTTCTCCTTTTTTAATAAAGCCTCACGGAATCTTTCACAAGCACTTGACGAGGGTAAAGCTTGGCTCAGCCTCACGTCCAACAGCACCTGTAACACAGCACACCCTCAGGGTGGGGATCAGGCTCAAATCTCCAACATGGGGTTTGAACTCACAAAGTTCAGGCTTTGGAAAGTGCGTGCTTCCCTCAGCCACCACACTGGGACTGGGAAATGTGAATGGCAATAGGGAAGACATGGACTGAGCCATTCAACCCATTTAGGCCACGCTAGGAGGTGGGCAGGGGCACTGTCCACAGCTTCTCCTCCTGCTTCGATCTACAATGAGGAGAAACTTCTCCTGACCTTTACATTCCTGCTGACCTTAACTTGCTGCAGTCTACTCAGAGACAACTGTTTGACTGCCATTTGCACCTAATATAAGAAAGGGTCTTCATATAGCCCCTGGTTTAATGTTTTAGGAATGTGCCCTGACCAAAGTTGCTGTGTGAAATGAGCAAGCATGCCATTTGGAAGCATTCAGCAATTGTAGGGGAGGCGATGGCCGAGTGGTATTATCACTAAACTATTTAATCCCGAGATCCAGGCAATGTTCTGGGGACCTGGGTTAAAATCCCGCCGCAGTGGACAGTACGATTTGAATTCAATACAAAAAGGTCTGCAATTAAGAATCTAACAAATGTTGTAAAAGCCCATCTGGTTCACTAATGCACTTCAGAAGACTTGTGACTCCAGCCCCACAGCAATGTGCTTGATTCTTAACTGCCCTCTGGGCAATTAGGGATGGGCAGTAAATGCTGCCTAGCCAGTGACATACACACCCCACAAATGAATATAATAAAGGACAGGTTTATGTCCCAATCAGTCAGATCTGGGCTCATGGCTGCATTTTGGAAGGGCAGTCTGAGAAGAGAGGGGATAGTTACTGCAGCTGAATAGTCCACGTACAGTTGTGGAGCCCACAGCAACAACACTGCATCACTCAAAGGACATATCGCCAGAACAGGTACAGGCATGGGATTCCTACACTGTCCCAACCCCGAGTCTCCCAGCAAGCTACTGCTGTGCGTGTGCATGTACCTTCAAGGTAGCATGTCTCAAACTGCTGTCCATCTCTACCAACCGCAAGACAGGATGTGATCTATAATCAGATGAGAGCCCATCCACGAGCAGTCTTACAGGTTAGACATGTCTAACGACCTCCTAGTTACCATTATCTGCACATAATCTTACCTTCAAATAAACCCACAGCACTGTTTGCCTTGTGTTGTGTTTGGTATGTTTAAGTTAAACTGAAGAACACAACGGGTAATACTGAGCGCAGGGATAATACACTCTGAACGGTTAGCCTGTTAAATACAGAACAGGAGCTACTAGTCCTCAAGGATAGAGTTTGTAAGTCAGCAGGAGTATTTAAATAAGATAACAAGGTGTGGAGCTGGATGAACACAGCAGGCCAGGCAGCATCAGAGGAGCAGGAAAGCTAACGTTTCGGGTTGGGACCCTTCTACAGAAAGGGTCTGAAGCAGTGATTAAGAGGCATTAATTTCTGAAGAAGGGTCCCAACCCGAAATGTCAGCTTTCCTGCTCATCTGACACTGCCTGGCCTGTTGTGTTCCTCCAGCTCTACACCTTGTTATCTCAGACTTCAGCATTGGCAGTTCCTACTATTTCTGAGGAATATTTAAATGATGTTCCACTCTTGGAGAGGTTTAAAATCTACTCTACATTCCACACTGACAACAAAGGCAGTATATAACAGCAAAAGTTCTCATGAGAGAAATTTCCTTCTGGGAAAAGCAGGATAAATCAAGGTAGAGATCTTTTCTAAAGAGCCGCGATGGAAACAGAGTAATTGTCAGGTTTGAATCTTGGCATTTCTCTGCCTGTTGATTTCAAGCTCAGCCTTTGCTGGGCAAGTTGGAACAAACTCCATGATTTACAGAAAGACTCTTGTTTCAATGCTAGCCATACCTGATCATTCTCCAGTGTACTGTCCATGGTTTCAGGGAGACTGCTCAATGATCGCTCGGTCTGAGGCCTTCTGGAAGAGAGGATGGTTACTGTCGCTCACTGACAGAGGCAGCAGTGATTAGTTTTTGTCTGCCTGTGTGCGAGCGTGACTGAGAGACGGAGAGAAGCCAGCCGCAACCACACCTGAGCTGTGTTTCGACCTGTCTGACTGTGAATACATTTCTGCAAGAGCTGTTCAGCAAACAGGACTGAAATGTGATAAGAGGCTGACAGGGCCACTGACGGAAGGTAACTGGCTGAAGAATGAGAAGTGGCAAGAGCACTCAATATTACACAGTGAATTTAATTGAATTTAATTTCTCATTTATCATACCCAATGTCAATCTCATTGGAGGAGAACACCTCCAGAAGTATGACTCAACCTTTCTGAATCTGATTTCTCCCAGCAATTATGCTGGTGTCCTGAGCTACTTAAAGCAGTGGAAACTTCAACCCATTGTCTTTGTGGTTTGTGTGAATGCCTACCTCATGTTTTCTTATTGCTGAGAGCACTCGGTGGCTCAGTGGTTAGCACTGCTGCCTCGCACTGCCCGGGACCCGGGTTTGGTTCCATCTTTTGGCACCTGTCTGTGTGGAGTTTGCACATTCAGTTCTGAGGAAGGGTCACCGGACCCGAAACGTTAACTCTGTTTTTTCCTTCACGGATGCTGCCAGACTTGCTGAGTTTTTCCAGAAACTTTGTGTTTGTTGCACATTCTCCCCATGCCTCGGTCCTCTGGTTTCCTCCTGCAGTCCAAAGATGTGTAGGTTATTAGGTGGACTGGCCTGCTGTGTTCATCCAGCTCTACACCTTGTTATCTCAAGTTATTAGGTGGACTGGCCATGCTAAAAATTGCTGTGTGGTGTGAGGGTTAGCCTTGGTTTAAGCAATCCCATTTAGGGATGGGGTGGATCTGGGTGGGATGCTGCTCAGCGGATCAGTGCAGACTTGATGGACCGAATAGCCTCATTTTGCACTGTAGAGATTCTATGAAGGTCTTCAATTTTGCCACTTCCAACAGTCCACGCCATACTATAGAACATCTATTTATTTCCCTCCTTTTCTGTAGCGATTCCTGTTCCAAATCTTTGATCAGGTGAGTCTGTTTCCAGGAAGCTGGGAATTCTAATCTTCTTGATAGGGCACTGAGGACAGATTCAATGATAGCATTTGAATGATAATTGGATCAATACTTGCATTTTGTGGATTTGGTGATGTCTACTGAGGCAGAATTGATTAGGGTGCTGAAGGTGAATGAACCCTTAGGGGGCAGAGACTATAATATGAATGAATTCACCCTGCAGTTTGAGAAGGAGAAGTCGGAAACAGATGTAAGGGCATTATAATTGAGTCAAGGTAGCTACAAACACTTGAGGGGGAAGCTGGTCAGAGTTGATCGAAAGGGGAGCCTAGCAGGGAAGACAGTGGAGCAGCAAAGGCAGGTGTTTCTAGGAGTAATTCGGAAGACACAGTAGAAATGTATCCCAAGGAAGAAGAAACAAACTAAGAGGAAAACGAGGTAACCATGTTTGATAAGGGAAGTCCAAAGTACAAACAAAAAATGAAAGCGTACAATGTGATGAAGATTATTAGGAAGCCAAAGGATTGGAAAGCCTTTAAAAACCAGCAGAGAATAACTAAAAATGCAATAATTGGGCAGAAGATGAAATACGAGGGAAGGCTAGAAAGTAATATAAAAGAAGATTACAAGAGCTCTTTTTAGATACTTAACGGGTAAGAGAGAGGCAAGAGTGGACCTTGGACCACTGGAAAAAGAGGCTGAAAAATTAGAAATGAGAATGATGAAATGGCAGAGGAACTGAACATGTAGTTTGTATCAGTTTTCACAGTGGGAGACACCAGCAGCATTAGAAAACTTCAAGAGAGTCGGGGAGCAGAGGTGAATGTAGTGACCGTCACTAAGGAAAGGGTGATAGGGAAGCCGAAAGGTCTGAAGGTAGATAAATCAGTTGGACCAGATGGACTAGATCCCAGAGGAGATTGTAAAGACAATGGTGGTGACCTTTTAGGAATTACTGGAGTCAGGGAGGGTCCCAGAAGAGTGGGAAAGTTCCACTCAAGATGGTGGCAGAGCAGGGCTCCCCACCAGAGCTCATCTGCTCCTACTGCTTTGTTTTCTCTTTTCCTTCTTCTTTTCTCACGTTTTCTCTTCCTTTCTTTTAGTCCTTTAGTCTTTAGAGCTCAGGGGTGGAGGCGGACACATCAGCGTCTGTGGGATGGTCGGCCATGAAACAGCTGGTCGTGGTCGAAGGCATCGTGCTTTTGCCGAGGTCCCAAAGAGGTGCCAGAGCAGGACTCTGCAGTGAGGCAGCCAGTGTGGCAACGGACTGTGGCAGCGGCTGGGTCCCAGCGCCAGGCTGGATACAGGCAGCGGCAGACACTCACGATTCAGCGGAAGCCTCGTGAGTGGCGGCAATGCCTGGTGTTGCCCGATGAAGGTCTGCAGGGGCGACCAATTGGAGAAGACGGCTGTCAAACCCAGGCGGGTCTTGGCCTAGCACAAGGGGAGAGCAAGTCCTCTTGGGAAAGGCCAAGCTTGGAACATCTATAGGCCCATGGCTCAAGAAAGGAATGTAATGTTTGACCTTTTCTGTTTATTTTCTTACTTCTTCCACTTTTATGTTAAGAAGGCTGTAGTGCTGAACTTTTTAACTTATATCTTTATTTGTTTACTTCTTCAGCGAAGATTTTGTACCTAAGACGGTGCTACGTGCATACTTTTCACTGTACTCTTGTACCCCATACTTGAGTGACCATAAGACCTGAATCTTTAAAACAAAGGCTAAGGTAACAGAGATAGTAGGAACTGTCGATGCTGGAGAATCTGAGATAACAAGGTGTGGAGCTGGATGAACACAGCAGGCCAAGCAGCATCAGAGGAGCAGGAAAGTTGACGTTTCGGGTCGAGACCCTTCTTCAGAAATAACACCCCTGTTTAAGAAAGGATGGAGGCAGGAGATAGGAAGTTATAGGCCATTTAGCCTGATCTCGGTTGTTGGTAAGATTTTCAAGTCCATTGGTAAGGAATAGATTACAAAGTACTTGGAAATACCTAGTTAAAAATAAGGCTGGGTCAACATGGCTTTTGTGAAGGGGAGGTTGTGCCTGACAATCTGTTAGGATTCTTTGAGGAGGTAACGAGCAAGTTAGGTAAGGAGAGCCAGTGGTTGCAATCTATTTAGATTTGCAGAAGGCCTTTGACGAGGTGCCACACTGGACATTGCTAAAATAAGATAAAAGCTCATGTGTTAGGGCAAGGTACTGACATAGATAGAGGATTGGCTGACTGGCAGAAGACAGAGCGTTGGGATAGAGGCGTCTTTTTCAGGATGGCACCCAGTGACCAGTGGAGATCCACATGGTCAGTGTTGGCCATAACTACTCATGTTGTACATTAACGATCTGGATGAAGGAACTGAGGGCATTGTGGCTAAGATTGGGGGTGACACAAAGATAGGTGGAGGGACAGGTAGCGTTAAGTAAGTGAGGAGGTTGCAGAATGACTTGGGCAAGCTAGGAGAGTAGGCAAAGAAATGGCAGTTGGAATGCAGTGTGGGAATGTGTGAGGTTAAGCACTTTGGTAGGAAGAAAAGAGAATCATAGACTCCCTGCAGTGTGGAAGCAGGCCATTCATCCCATCAAGTCCACACTGACCCTTCAGACAGCATCCCACCCAATCCCCGTAACCCCACATTTCCCATGGCTTGTCCCCCTAGCCTGTGGATCCCTGGATACCATGGACAATTTAGCTTGACCAATCCACCTTAGCTTGACCAATCCACCTAATCTGCACATCTTTGGACTGTGGGAGTGAACCAGAGCACCCGGAGGAAACCCTCATAGATATGGCGAGAATGTGCAAACTCCGCATGGACAGTCGCCCGAGGGTGGAATCGAACCCAGGTTCCTGGCGCTGTGCTGCCCATAACAAAAGGAGGAACAACACACCTTGTGTGGATAATGAGGGAGCAGCAGTATATCCGCCCAGTATCAAAACCGGGGACCTTCTGCATGTAGGGTGAATGTGATAGCCACTACACAAAAACACTGAGGCATAGACTATTTTCTAAACAGGGATGGGCTTCAGAAATCTGAAGCACTAAGGGACTTGGGAGTCCTGGTTCAGGGTTCTCTTCAGGTTAACAGGCGGGTTCAGTTGGCAGTTAGGAAGGCAAAAGCAATGTTAGATTCATTTCATGAGGTCTAGGATACAAAAGCTGAGATGTACTGCTGAGCCATACAACACTCTAGTCAACTGCATTTGGAATATTGTGAGCAGATTTGGGCCCCAAATCAAAGGAATGATTGGAAGGGGTCCAGGCGAGGTTTACAAGCATGATTGTGGGGATGAAGGGCTTGTCACATGAGGAGTGGTTGAGGACTCTGGGTCTCTACTCGATGGAGTTTAGAAGGATGAGGTGCAATCTGATTGAAACTTACAGAATACTGAGAGACCTGGATAGAATGGATGTGGAGAAGAGGTTTCCACAAGTAGGTGAGACTAGGAGCCAAGGGCACAGCCTCAGATTGAAGGAACAATGCTTTAGAACTGAGGTGAGGAGGAATTTCTTCAGCCAGAGGTGGTGAATCTATGGAAATCATTGCCACAAAAGGCTGTGGAGGCCAAGTCTATTGAGTGTATATAAGACAGAGATATTATAGGTTCTTGATTGGCAAGGGGATCAATGGTTACGGGGAGAAGGCAGGAGAATGGGATTAAGAAACATATCAGCAATGATCAAATGGTGGAGTAGTCTTGATGGGCTGAATGGCCTAATTCTGCTCCTATATCTTATATCTTTGCAGTGCCAAGTGAATGCTGTACTTTGAAAGATCAATTTACAGATACGACGTTAAACAGAGAATCCACCTGCCCTCTCAGATGGACATAAAAGACCCCATGGCCCCTATTTCAAAGTAAGTTCTCCCCATTTCATGTCTGATAGTAGCCCCTCCAACAGCTGTTGTGGAGCTTGCTGTGCGCAATATGACTGTTACATTCCCTCCATTCCAACAGCAACGACACTTCACTGACTTGAAAGTGCATTTTTATTTATTGCCAATCCCTAATTGCCCAGTGGGATTGTGGGTCTGGAGTCACATGTCGGCCAGACCAAGTAAGGATGGCAGACTTCCTTCCCTTAAGGGAATTAGTGAACCAGATGAGTTTTTATGACAATAGTTTTGTAGCCATCATTAGACTCTTATTCCCAGATTATTATTGAATTTGAATTCCACCATTTGTTATGGCAGGATTTGAACCTAGCTCCCCAGGACATTGCTTGGGTCTCTGAATTAAGAGTCAGCCACCACCTACCTCTAGAGATTGTGATATAATGTCACTTTTTCTGCTTTAACCCTAGCAGCTTAACCTATTCCTTTTCCCCTTATGTCTTTTGCCAGCTTCCACTTAAATGTGTCTCTGCCATTCACATTAACCACTCCATGTTTAGTGAATTCTACATCCTCCTCACTGTCTGAATCCTGAATTCTGACAAATAATGCGTTAGCGACTCTCTGATATTCTTGGGTCTCCAGTCCACTCGCTCAAAACAACTTGTGCAATATCCCTGGGTATCTGATAAGACTGCTCCTACAAAGAAAGAGAGTTATGAAATTTAAAATAAAAATCTTCAGGATCACTGAAAGATCAGCCTTCTTCCACAATAAAATACCGGCTTTAAATCACAAAACAAATAACTCGTTTGTTTCCCTGAGAGGTGTTGCCTAAGATCGGGGTAAGGGTGTCCTCTACTGTCCAAAGTTTGTAATTGGTTCAATTTCAAAGCAAAAAGCTTTCAATGCGGAATCAGTGAATGGTCACAGAACATGTCTCCACTGCTTCTCCATTTGAGGAATGTGTCTAATGCCAGTCCCCATAACTCTGTACATTTTTTTAAGACAGATACAATGCTCTGAACCCAATACGATCTATTAGACTGGTCATTTGCATCTGGCCACTATTTTTCCAGGCATCCTCAATATTTTAGCTTTTGCCTGTACCTATGTCATAGAGTCATAGAGATGTACAGAACGGAAACAGACCCTTCAATCCAACTCGTTCATGCTGACCAGATATCCTAAATTAATCCAGTCCCATTTGCCAGCAATTGGCCCATGTCCCTCTAAACCCTTCCTGTTCATGTACCCATCCAGATGTCTTTTAAATGTTGTAATTGTACCAGGCTCCACCACTTCCTCTGGCAGCTCATTCCACACACAAACCACCCTCTCTGTGAAGAAGTTGCCCCTTAGCCCCCTTTTAAACCTTTTCCCTCTCACCTTAAACCTACACCCTCTTTTGGACTCCCCCACCCTGGGAAAAAGACCTCAACTATTCACCCTATCCCAAATCCTCGTGATTTTATAACCTTTTATAAGGTCACTCTTTAGCCTCCAGGGAAAATAGCCCCTGCCTATTCAGGCTCTTCCTACTCTGTGTTATGACTTCATGCGGTGTTGGTAACTGTATACCTGCATCCTGCGTCAAACGCTGGATGGGAATTTGTTACTGAGGTTCAGTTGGTAGCACTCTCGCTGCTGAGTCAGAAAGTTTTTGGTTCAAGTTTCACTCCATTAACCTGAGCACATCATCTAGCCTCACGCTCCAGCATAGCGGTGAGGGAATACTGGAGTATCAGAGGCTCAAAATCCTAGAGTTCCCCTCCCTAACAGCACTGTGGTTGTACTGTCACCACGGAAACTGCAGCAGCAGCTTCTCCAGGGCTGACCAATAGATGTTCATGTCCCATAAATGAATATAACACAGAGTTTTGCTGGACTATTTCAGAACATTGTGTGTAGAGACCCCTGCGCCCAACATCCTTGCAATCACTCTTAGCTAAAGCTGGAATATCCTAGAGGACTATCTTGAAAGTGAACAGACCAGTTGTACCTGGTACAACATGGTGTGTAGCTGGATGAACACAGTAGGCCAGGCAGCATCAGAGGAGCAGGAAAGCTGATGTTTCGGGTCGGAACCCTTCTTCAGAAAGGGTCTGAAGCAGTGCTTAAAAGGCGTTAATTTCTGAAGAAGGGTCCCAACCCAAAACGTCAGCTTTCCTGCTCCTCTGATGCTGCCTGGCCTGTTGTGTTCCTCCAGCTCTACACCTTATTATTTCAGACTCCAGCATCGGCACTTCCTACTCTCGGCCAGTTCTACCTGGTGCCTTGGCATATATTTGTATCGCTTAATCAAAAATTTTCAAATGGATGATATATTCATTATCACATTGCTGTAAGTGGGAGCTTAAAGTGCATAAATTGGATGCCTCATTTTCTAATTTTCCGTGTTTTTGTTCATGGGACAAGCCCCCTGAGCAGGTAATAGGGAGCTGCCTTCTTGAAGCACTGCAGTCCATGGGCTGTAGGGGCCTCCACGGTTCAGGGCGTTCGAGACGCCTACTACCCTCTCTATATAAAAAAAGTCAACCCTCAAATCTTCTTTGAACATCGCCCCCCCACCCCCGCCAACCTCACCTTAAATGCATGCCCCCTAGTATTAGACATTTCAACTCTGAGAAAAAGATTTTGACTGTCAACACTATCAATGGTCTCATAATTTTATAGACATTCTCTTCAAGTCTCCCCTCAGCCTCCAGAGAAAACAACCCGAGTTTTTCTAACCTCTCCTTCTAGCACATACCCTCTAACCCAGGTAGCATCCTGGTAAGCCTCTTCTGCACTCTCTCCAAAGCCTCCACATCCTTCCTATAAAGTAGCGACTAGAATTGAAGGCAATAAGTGCAGCCTAACTAAAGTCTTATCAAGCTGCAAGTCTCATCAAGTTGCATTTGTGAAGTTGATGCCTGAAGTGATTGTGGTCTCAGCACTTAATCCTTGACTCCTTGTCAGTCAAAGGCCTATCTAACACAACATTGAATAAACTCTGTGAGCCAAGCACTGATTTCCAATCACCAATGTCCACGTTTGATGCCCTTATCAAGTCTAACAGAACTCTATCTCTCTCTAGTCTCCTACAAATCAGGTTGTGACTCCTGGCTGTTTGAGTGCCCGATTCTCGAATCCAGACATGTTGCACCCAAAATTCAGAAGACATTGAATAGAGAGTTAGGCCTATGAGCTCAACAAGTAGCAGCATGCTGGGAATAACCAGCAGGGAATATCCATCAGCAGTGACTGCTGCCAAGTCGCATGATGTTGTTGTGAGGTTATTAGAATCCAGAAACTTTCAAATGTAGGCTTCTCTTGGTTCAAATTTCTATCCCCCAACAATTTCTCATCAGTAAACAGCCAGCAACTTGGAAATCTACACATGCGCACACACAGAGTGACACACACAGACACACACACACACAGACACACACACACAGACCCAGTGACACACACATATACACACAGTGACACACACACAGACAGATACACACACAGAATGACATACACACACACAGACATGCAGACACACAGTGCAAGCATACATAATCTCTCTCTCTCACACACACACAAACACACACACACAGAGTAACACACACACAGACACACATAGATACACATACACACACAGTCACACACACACAGACAGATACACACACAGAGTGACACACATACACACAGAGACAGATGCACACAGAGAAACCACACTTACACACACACAAAACACTCAGACTGTCAGATACACACTGACACAGTCACAAACATGCACAATCTCTCTCTCACACACACACACACACTCTCTCTCAGACACTCAGAAACACACAGGCACATACATTTAGACACAGAGACACACTCAGACATATACACATACAGACACACACTGACAGTGACACACAGATACACACCCAGACACATACACATTGAGACACATACACACACAGACACATACACATTGAGACACATACACCTGCAGACACAGACACACATACACAGAGACACACACTGACACAGACACTAACTAAAACAGACACACTCACTCAGACACCCATATGTCTAAAATGCTCAAACAGCATTAGCACATTTTAAGTTCGCAGTGCTCACTGTTTGAACTTGTTAAAGCTGCAATTTGAATCAGTTTAATAACTGCTCACTTGTTTTTTCTTAACAAGGCATGATAAATGGTAACCTCTGCAGAAAATCTCTTTACCCTAAACTGGGAAACTCAATTGAGCAGATGTAATTCATTCTCATGCTGGTTTCGAATCTCTCGAATTCCCTTGCCCTCCTCCTTCTCTCTATCCCTTGTCCTGCCCTGCTGCCATCTACCCTCCCATTGCCAGCTCCTCAAACCATGCTTTTCTCACCGTCTTGTCCACAAGCCCCCACCTCTGGCTCAGGGTCAAATTTTTTTTGGTCTGCTTATACCTCACAACTCCCACAGAGCCTCGGGACTATTTGTTAACATCAGAGGTGCCGCATGAAAATGCCAATGATGTTGCTGACCACAAGTGAAACCCCTGGGTTATGGAATGTAGGTGGCGCTGTGATCAAGTAAGGCAGGAGCCTTGGCACAGTCTTTCAGAGTGTGCAAACCCATTGATCCTACCCCACTCACTGTCTGCCCCACACCCAGTACCCTATAGTCCATAGTCCTGGAATTCTATAAGCTATAGTGTTAGAATATCCATAGTTCATAGTTCCATAATTGATAATCCTAGAATTACCCATAGTCCTGGAATTCCCATAGTTCATACACCTGGAATACCGTTGTGGAAAATCCTGGAATTCTGTAATCCATAGTGCTCAAATTTCCATTCTTCATAGTCCTGGAGTTCCATAATCAATAATCCTGGAATTCCCATAATCCGGTCTTGAAATTCCATAAACCATATTCCTGTCGTTCTCACAGTCCGTAGTCCCAGACTTCAATAATCAAAACTCCTGGAATTCCATAGTCCACAGTTCAGGAATTCTGTCCCCAAATGGCGTTGTGGACCAACCTGTCCCAAACAGACTGGAGCATGTAAAGAAGACAGCTCACCACCACCTTCTCAAGGGCAACTAGGCACGGGTAATAAATGCTGCCGAATATAAAAGTCATTGGTTTCAGTAAGAGGCAGCAGGAACAACACGGTGATGGAATTGAAGGACTCTGGGTTAAGATTGGGACAAATCTGCAGGAGTTTGTCGTCCCAGGGAAACACTCAGTTTGGGGAGTAGGCATGGCGGGGTGGGGTCAGAGATTGGAATTAGTTTGAAATCTGTAGTACTGAGAAAGTTAAGGACACGATCCACATTCTGAAGGAGCTGTAGCCCTAAAAGGGGGCTGGCACTTTTGGAATAATGACTAAAAAGCTTTATCTTTCCAAAGAACATAGTTCACTGCCATATTGATTACATCTCATTGTTCTGTTACTTAGCCCATGCTGATAATCAATTCCAATCTTGTAGCTAAGAGATTTGAGTTCAATCAAAGGTGGAAACTGATTTGTAGCCATCAGCCCCTCTGGGGTGGCATGGTAGCTCAGTGTTTAGCACTGCTGCCTCACAGTGCCAGGGACCTGGGTTCAATTCTACCCTCACCCAATTGTCTGTGTGGAGTTTGCACATTCTCCCTGTGTCTGCATGGGTTTCCTCCAAGTGCTCCAGTTTCCTCCCACAGTCCAAAAATGTGCAGGTTAGGGTGGATTGGCCATGCTAAATTGCCTGTAGTGTTCAGGGATGTGTAGGATGGTTCAGGTCTGGGTGGGATGCTCTGAGGGTCATTGTGGACATGTTGGGCTGAAGGGCCTGTTTCCACACTGTAGGGATTCTATGATTCTTAACCCTCACACACACACACATGCTCAGTTGACTGTTGCTACAGTGGTGAGAGTTGGGTTGCGTAGTTTGAAGGGGGAGGGGAATGCTCTGACTCCCAGGCAACTTACAGAAATTTTCACACATGGAAAGTCTTTTAATATCGGGCCAATAGCAGAGTGCCACAGTTGCTATTAAAGACACCAGAGCTTGTGTAAATGACCTCTGGCTGGTTTGGACGTTCAAATATGGCAATGCAATACCACAGCCACGTCAGGAAGACTTTATTAAAAGCATCCCATGACTCGACAAGGGATTCATTTGCGACGGCTGCTGGACAGGAGACATCGCAAGCCAAGAAGCACCTGGTGCTATCAATCAAGTGGGTAGATCATTTTGTGAACCCCGGTGATCCAGAAAAGCTGCTTTAGTTCGGAGACTGAGTGCCCTTGATAATTTCTCCAGTTTCAGATTTTTTTCCCGTTATATTTCTACCCATTTCTTTCCACCTCCCCCCAACCTCAACCAACCCAACAGGGAGGATTTATCTTTGCTGCCTTGGAATTTAAGTTGCCGACAGCATGGTGTCCCAAAAGGCTTGGCTTTTCTGCCTGTTGCTGACTTTTGTGTGTTCTTTTCACATCAATGTCATCCCTGGGGTCGCTGCTACTCAAGACGACAATGATGATGATGACAATGATGAGGAACATGGAGATTTGAAGGATGATGATCGTGATGACAATGACAAAGATGACGATGATGATAATGATGACGATGACAACAACGATGATGACAATGATGAGAACGACGACGATAATAAAGACGATGAAGAAGACGATGAAGATGACAATAATGATGATGAGGATGATGATAACAACGATGATGACGACGATGATGATGATGATGATGACGATCACGATGTTAATGGTGATGATGACCATGACAACAATGATGACGACGACGATGATGACAACGACCATGACAACAATGATGACGATGATGATGATGACAATAATGACAACGACGATGACAACAATGATGATGATGATGATGATGACGACGACAACGATGATGACAACAGTGATGATGGCGACGGTGATGATGATGATGATGGCGACAACGACCATGACAACAATGATGACAATGATGACAATGATGATGATGATGATGATGATGATGACGACAACAACGACCATGACAACAATGATAACAATGATGATGATGATGATGATGATGACGATGACAACGACCATGACAACAATGATGAAAAAGATGATGATAATGATGGTGACGATGACAATGACGACAATGATGAAAAAGATGATGATGACAACAAAGACCATGACAACAATGATGACGATGATGATGATGACAATAGTGACAATAACGACCATCGGAACAATGATGACGATAAAGATGATGACAATGATGATGACATCAATGATGATGATAGCAACAACAAAGATGATGACGATGCCGATAAGAAAGAAGACGAGGAAGGTAACAATAACTAAATAAGAGAAACAAAACACTTTCACTCTGAACTAGAGATTGTTGCTAAGTTACATCTTTCAGTGCAGTCATTCTGCAGACAGATGTTCTATTAAAGCACTTCCATAAGGAATGGAAACATCACCCTAGCAACACAAATGGAAAATAAGGGAGTGATGGTTTTAACAAATTTTCTGAATCTGTTTTGTGGAACCTTGAGGTCCACAACCACAGTGTGGACTCGTGTGACATTAGAACACCTTCTGATCTGGATATGTTCTGTTGTAGTCAACTTAATGAATTGGGATGTTATATATTGTAACATTGGTAACAAATAACAATTGGTCTGTCTGTTCCTTAGCATCAGTACAAATTTTAGACTCAGCAAAAATATTGTGAACATTTTTTTTTAAATCAAAGATGTTTGAATAAAACAAAATTAAGGAATTTGCAAGTGGTCACTCCAATTTATTTCCTGGCACGTTAGGAGGGTGCATTGATAATTACATTTTGTCTTAAGAAAGGCTGTGAGGGTGAAGGAGTGGAATTATTAATTCTCTTTGTGAAGTCAGGGACTAGAAGAATTCCTGCTCTCAATTTGAGAAGCTTGAGGGTTTTCCAATTTGTTCAGGGAATCAAAGGGAAGTGCTGGAAAATCTGGGAGAGTGAACTTCTTCTGACTTTCTCCTTGCATTTTAAATGATGAATATACATTTGTTGATTCTTGAAGTGGTTACTGCGAAGAGAATATGATGTGGCAGGTTCTTCATCGTCTGTATAGAAAGCAGGGGCACTGTTAGAAGCAATTATTCCTCCCCTTAGGTTGTCCTACGACTGAATGAGCTATACCAGGAATGACAATGTTGCAAATGATAGTCCCTTTAAGAAAGAACCAGATGTGATCCAGCCATAATGGAGAGCAGTTGACACTCACTGGAGCAGAGATTAAATTGTTGGGTTTTTGGGGTTCTTGTGGTGCAGCAGTAGCATCCCTACCTCTGAACTAGGAGACGAGGTTCAAGCCCCATCTGCTCCAAAGATATATGTTAACATCTCTGAACAAGTTGATTAAAAAGGCTGGGATTTTAGTTCCCCCCACCTCTCTCTCTCCTCCTACCTCTCCTAATTGTAGATTTGTTACACATTTAGTTGGTTTGATTAGTTAATTTGATGGTGCCAGAAAAAAACGGACTCAATGCCTTTAGCAAAAGATGTGCGCCACATGGGCTGGAGAGCATTGTTCCAACACCAACTCCATGTTAACTTAGTCCCTCTCTACCTTACTCTCACTTTTCTTGTAGTTGTCGGATTTGCTTTGTCATTAGAAACAAGGCAAGTTGGCAGGTGGTGAGAAACAGCACGCAGAAATGTAATAACATGCCTGAGCAGAAAAAGGAAAGTTGAAGGTAGCTGTGTTTTTCTTTGTAATTTAGTTAAATGGACGATTTGACAAACTTGTGGTGGGTTTTTTAAATATATTTAACATTTGGCTGGGTTTTCACAGTAAGGGCAGTTGGTCAGGAAAAAGCAGGGGTAGACAAACTACGAAACACAAATGAACAGTTGTGGAAGACTGACTGCTTTAATAAGTGAAGGGTTTAGCAATGGAATAATTGGTTTGGTTTGTCCATAGGATCTCTGCACTGTTGTGATCTGCCCTGCGCTGGGTCACTGTGACGTTCTGTAGCTGTTCTTAGCGCTGTCAGCAGCTATATCTTTTATCGAGATGTTCAAGCAGATGCAATCCGTTTAAACCCCGAACCCAGTGCATTGCAGTTCTGTGCACTCCTGAGTTTTCGGACCATGGCTGTGGATGTGAACATAGATGCTGATGAAAATCAGTTGGTGCTCCAGCTAAAATAATTCACACATTCCGATAATTGATTCTGCTGGAGCTCTCCCTGGGTGGCGTTACTTGCAATGCAGCTTACTTGCTGCTGACTACTGAAATCGTGTTGGTGCTGACAGCATGCTGCTATGCTCAGTTTGGTTCTGTCCATCCGGCCTGCTGCCTGGTTGGTATCCATGGTAAAACTGGAATTCAATTTTTAATAAAATCTAGAATTAGAACGCTAGTCTAGTGGAGACCATATGAGCACTGTTGATCCTTATAAAGGAACACCCACCTGTGACTCCAAACCCACAGCAGTATAGAATTTTACAGTACAGAAGGAGGCCATTCGACCCAGCTCCCAAAAGAGCTACCTAGCTAGTCCCACTCTCCAGCCCTATCTCCGTAGCCCTCTAAATTAATCACTTTCGAATATATATCCAGCTCTCCTTTGAAACCTCCTGAGGAATCCAGCTCCATCACTCTCCCAAGCAGCGTATTACAAATCCAGACAAACTCTCTGAGTAAAGAAATTTCTCCTCATCTCACCCCTAGCTCTCTTGCTGACAACCTGTGACCCTTAGTGATTGACATACCAACTAGTGGAAACAGAATATCCTTCTTTACCCTGTCAAAATTTTTCCTAATTTTGAACTCCTCAATAAAGTCACCTCTCTATTTCTTTGTTCCAAAGAGAATAAGCTCAATCTCTTTAATCTTTCCCCATATCGAAAATCCTTCATTCCCAGTATGATGCTCGTAAATCTCCTTTGAAACCCCTCCAGGTCTTTAACCCTGTATGGTTGACTCTTAGGGGTGGGTAGTTAATGCTGATCTGGCCAATGATGCCCATATCCTACGAATATATATTTAACAAAATAGTAGTAAGGTTACTGGACTAGAAATCCAAGGGTCCTGTCCGATGCTCTGGGAGGGGGTTGTCAGATTCAAACCCCTCCACAGCATCTGGTGGAAACTAAATTCCGTTGATATTGTCTGAAATTGAAAGCTAGCCTGTGATGGAGTAGTTTCTATGAAAGTGCCATTGATTGTCGTGAACTAGTGCCCTTTAGGGAAGGAAATCCGCCTTCCTTACCTACATGTGGCTCCAGATCTGTACTAATGTGGTTGACTCTTAATTACCCTCTGAAGTGAGCTAACGGGATACTCAGTTCAAGGGTAATTAGGGATCGTCAACAAATGCTGGCCCAGCCAACAATGACCATCAACCCCATGAAAGAATGAAGGAAAATCATGGGTCAAAGAAGGGTATACAGAATTAGTTTGCAAACCAGCAATGATTGCATTGAATGACATGAGAGGCCGCTACTGGCCCACTTTACTTATGTATGCAGGTAAAATCACCAGTAGTCCCAGAGGATTGCTGTTTTGTTAGAGGGAGATGACTGGTGGTGAGATTAACCTGAGGGTCACCACACCTCAGGTAAGGGTCAAGTTAAGACCTTCAAAGTAAACTTAGCCAATGCAGGAATTGAACCCACACTGTTGGCGCCATGGAGTCATAGAGGAACAGACCCTTCGGCCCAACCAGTCCATGCCGACCATGTTCCCAAACTAAACCAGTCCCACCTGCCTGCTTCTGGCCCATATCCCTCTAAACCTTTCCTGTTCATGTATCTAAGTATCTTTTAAGTAACTGTGCCCACACCCACCACTTCCTCAGGAAGTTCATTCCACACGCGAATCACCCTCTGTGTAAAAAAATTTGCCCCTCATGTCTTTTTAAATCTCTCTCTTCTCATCTTAAAAATGTGCCCCCAGTCTTGAAATCCCCCATCCTAGGGGAAAAAAACACCTACCATTAACCCTACCTATACCCCTCATGATTTTATAAGCCTCTATAAGGTCACCTCTCAACCTCCTACGGTCCACTGAATGAAGTCCCAGCCTATCCAGCCTTTCTTTATAACTCAAACCTTCCATACCCGGCAACATCCTGGTAAATCTTTTCTGAACTCTCCGTAGCTTCATAATATCCTTCCTATAACTGGACGACCAGAACTGAACACAAAAGAGGCCTCACCAATGTTCTTAAGCTGCATTGCAAGTCAGCCATCCAACCAACTTAGCTAACTGACACCTCTCCACCACCCTCCTCCCACCCCAACACCCTGAAATAATAGATCTGACATCAGAGATGGAAAACCACTTGGTTAGTAATGGGGCCGATGATATACATCGGCAAAACAGTATGTTATGCATGAGATATCTACCTAACAATGGTAACTTCCCATTGTGCACCTATATTCTATCTTAAAACACAGGCCTTGGAGACAGCGAGCTTGCACAGAATGAAATAAGACAGAGACTAGTGTACAACAAGAGGCCATTCAGTCCATCAGTCAATACCTATCACCAGAACGCGATAATCTATTAGAACATAAGCTCTGGTCAACCCCGGAATCTCATCTGTCAGCTTCTTCCAAAGTTCCCCTTGCCTCTCCCATTGGTTAATCAAGGTGATCATCACCTACGGCACAAAAGCAAAATCCTACAGATGCCAGAGATCTGAACCAAGCACAGAACTCGCTGAAGAAACTCAGCAGGTCTGGCAGCATCTGTGGAGAGAGAAACAGACTGTTCAAAGGTTCCTGTGATATAACAAAGTCCTCAGGTTTGACAAAATTACGGCAGTTTGCATTGATATAGTACCTTTAGGATCCTGGGGAGCTTCACATCGGAAAATATCTTTTTAATCCATTCCTTGGGTTGTGGGTGGCATTGGCTGGGTCAGCATTTATTGTCCGTCCCCACTTGCCCCTGATGAGGTGGTAGTAAGCTGCCTCCTTCAACCTTTGCAAACCTTGGACACCCATAATGCTGTTAGGGAGGCAGTCTCAAGATATTGACCTGGTGACAGTAAAGGTTAGGTGGGTTAGACATTGGAAATACAGTAGTAGAGGTATGGGTCTGGGTGGGATGCACTTCAGAGGGGCAGTGTGGACTTGTTGGGCCAAAAGTCCTGTTTCCATACTGTAGGGATTCTATTTCCACCTATTTCCAAGTCAGGATGGTGAGTGGTTTGGAGGGGAGCTTGCAGGTGTTGTTGTTCCCATGTATCTGCTGCCCTTGTCCTTCTTGATGGTAAGGGGTGGTGGATTAGAAAGGTGCTGTCTAAGGACCCTTGGTGAATTTTGGCAGGGTGACTTATAGATGGTGCACCCTGGTATCACTGTGTGTCAATTGCTGGAGGGAGCTAATGTTGAAGGCGTGGCATGGGGTGCCAATCAAGCAAGTTGCTTTGTCATGACTGGTCTCCAGCTTATTAAATGTTGTCAGAGCTACTGTGATGAAAGGTGTGTGCTTTTTTTTATTATATAAATATCATTTTTCTGGAGTTTGGATCCCAAATGAGTGGCATATGGGTTACTTTTTGCAATGGTGTTTAATAATTACCAAGTTAACTAAAATCATTAACTGATAATTTCTGAACCGTGATTATAAACCAGAATGTGTCAGAGAGCTGATGACTATGCTGGTCTCCTGGAGGGTTAATGAAAGTTTGTTTATGTTATGAGGTTTTTCAACAGCAGGGTTTTTTTTAAAATTAAGCCATTAACTTAGTAGAAGCTAGGACGAGCAATAAATTTAATTAAAACTTTCTGGATTTAGTTCAAAGGAGACCTGACTGAAGTCATATGTACAAATAGTTCCTCCTAGAAAAAAAGAGCTTATTCAGAGTAGTTAAGGGAATAAGTTACCTCAGTGTAAGGATTCTAGTTGTGTGAGTCAAAGGAAAAGGCTCTGCAGCTAACAGGAAAGGACAAGAACTGAGAGAAAGAAGCAATTAATTCAGACTCACTTCCCTGAGGTTCTGTAGAGATCATAGAATCCCTACAGTATGGAAACAGGCCATTTGGCCCAACAAGTCCACACTGCCCCTCTGAAGGGCATCCCTCCCAGACCCATTCCCCTACTACAGTATTTCCCACGTCTAACCCACCTAAACTAAACATCCCTGGGCACTACAGCATGGCCAGTCCACCTAGCCTGCACATCAAGGGGATCAAGGGTTACAGGGAGAAAGCAGTTGAGAAACTTATCAGCCCTGATTGAATGGCTGAGCAGACTTGATGGGCCAAATGGCCTAATTTCTTCTCCTATGTCTTAACTTTGGACTGTAGGAGGAAACCAGAGCACCCAGAGGAAACTCACGCAGAAGAGTGGAGAATATGCAAATTCCACACAGACAGTCACCCAAGGCTGGAATTGAACCCAGGTCCCTGGCACTGTGAGGCAGCAGTGCTAACCACTGAGCCACCATGCTGCCCCAAGTGTCCTGGAGCTGAGATGATTGACCTCCAACAACCACAGGTCAACTTTTTTTTTCCAGGTATGACTCCAACCCGTGGAGAATTCTTCATCCTGATTCCCATTGACCCCAGTTTTGCTTGATGTCACACTCAGACAAATGGGGCCTTGATGTCAAGGGTGGTTACTCTCACTTCACCTCTGGAATTCAGCTCTTTTGTCCATGCTTGAACCAAGGCTGGAATGAGGTCAGGAGCTGATGGGCCCTGGTGGAACCCAAACTGAGCATCACTGAGTGGGTTCTTGTTTAATAAGTGTCACTTCTCAACTCCACCTCCATTAACTATCGCTAGAACTAAGGGGAGGCAACAGCTTAGTGATCTTATTGCTGGACTGTTAATCCAGCAAACCAGGTAATATTCCGGGGACCCGAATTCGAATCCTGCAATAGTAAATGGTGGAATTTGAGTTCAATAAAAATTGGAGTCTAACGATTATCATGAAACTATTGATGATTGTTAGGAAAAACTCAACTAGTTCACAAATGACCTTTAGGGATGGAAACTACCATCCTTACCGGGTCTGGGCTACGTGTGACTCCAGACCCACAGCAATGTGTTTGACTGGCCTCTGGGCAATTAAGGATGGGCAATAAATGCTGGCTTAGCTTGCAACAACCTCATCCTGTGAATGATTTTTTTTTTAAATTGCTGATGATTAAGAATAGATTGATGGGCACAAGTCTTCCATGGTATTATTGGGAGTTGTCAAGGCCCACTTTGCAAGAAGTGTCTTTGGTCATTTCTTAACATTGTCTGAAGTGAATCAAATTAGCTGGAAGTTGGTATCTGTGATACTGGGGACTTCAGGAGGAAGCTGAGATGGTCCAATCAGCACATCTGGCCTAAGATATTTGTGAATATTTCATCCTTGGACTCACCCATCATTGAAGGCAACCACTCAACGGTCTACCACAGGGCATGGGTGGACAAGTGGCAGAGTTTAATATGGAGATTTGCAATGTGATACATCTTGGCGGCATGGAGCCAGCCAATATAAATTTAATGCCATGGATCTTAAGCATGTGCTGAAAGAGAGAGGGGGCTCATGTGTATCTTTGCAGGTACAAGACCCATTGAGAGCACAGCAAGCAGAGCATATGGGATTGCGGGCTTCAGAAATCAGGGAACTGAGCACAAAAACACGCTCAAAGTTTAGAAAGAGATAACAAGGTGTGGAGCTGGATGAACACAGCAGGTCAAGCAGCATCAGAGGAGCAGGAAGGCTGACGTTTCGGGCCTAGACCTACTATCTCTGGTTCCAGGGATGAAGGGTTTTAGCTATTAGCTTTGATCAGAGAAGCTGAGACTGTTCTCCTCAGGGAAAAGGGGACAGAGGGGAGATTTGATGGAGGTGTTCGAGATTATAACAGGTTTGGATAAGGTCAATAGAGAAAAGCTGCTCCTTTTAGCTGTGTATAAGATACAAAGACACATGTTTGCAGAAGTGCAAGGGAATGTGAAGATGAGATCCTTCTCATCCCAGGAATCAATCAGTGAACTTTTATTTGATTACCATTTGGGTAAATATGTACTTCAGCTGTTGATGGTGTAGGACAGAGCCTTGCTGAGGTGTCAGGGATCTTACTCACTGGCTGGAGGGCTAAGGTAGGTCCTCCCTTTGGAGCAACACGCCAACCAGGACTACCAGAATCAGGACCCCGTTCCACTTGGAGAGAGCTACTGGTCAATCCGAGGAGATGCTCAGGAGGGTCACTGAGGAGTCTGTGGCGGCTGCATGAAGGACCCTGTCCCCGACACCCCCTGCTGTCCCAGGATCGTAGAGGATTCAGGCCACAGACAAGTTGTGTGCAGTGGGAGTGATGGGGAATGGAGAGTTGTAGGAAACAAGGGCATGGGTTCGGGTCGAAAACAGAAGTTGCTGGAAAAGCTTAGCAGGTCTGGCATCATCTGTGAAGAACACAAAAACAAAATCCAAGTTAACGTTTCAGGTCCGATGACCCTTCCTCAGAGCTGGGGTCCCTCCCTATTCACCTGTGATTGAGGGACCCTCCCCACCCTCTGAGTTGACAATTTGACAATTTGCCCAACTGCCCAGAAATGTGGTGCAGGCAGGTTTAGTTGAGGCATTCAAGAGGGGCATTGGATGGTTATTTGGTTAGAAATGGTGTGTAGGGATAAGGGGAAATGGCAGGAGATTAGCCCTAGGTAACAGAACTAGTGCAGGCACAATGGGCTGAAAGGCCTCTTTCTGCACTGTAACAATTCTACAGTTCTGGGTTCACATGTCGAAAGTGGCATGTGGCAACAGACCCAAATGCCAGCTCGGTTAATACCAGTTCAGGTGGGATAAAGTCCTTAATTGGTCTTTAATTGGTAAAGGCCTGAACTGACAGTGCAGTAAGAAGGTCAACCATGTGTCTTGTTGCCCAGAATTTAACTCTAGTGGAGGCAAGAAAGGGGTATGGTTTGTCTACACCGACCCACTTAAATGCCCTTCCCATCTCCAAGCTCCCACCTCCAGGAATAACATGCTTCACTCGATAGCTCCTCTCCGGAATTAGGACTTGGAATCACATGGACCTCAAGTTGAATTCATTCCAATACGATAAAGCTTGGGGCCTAATCACAAGCTGATACTTGGCATTGGGTCATTTACAGTTATCCGAGTTCTTCACCTTCTTCATAGAGTCATAGTCATATAGCATGGAAACAGACCCTTCGTTCTAACTCGTCCATGCTGACCAAGTTTCCCAAACCAAACTAGTCTGAAGATGTGCAGGTTAGGTGGATTGGCCATGGGAAATACAGGGATAGGGTAGAGGGGTAGATCTGGATAGGATGCTGTTCGGAGGGTCAATGTGGACTTGATGGGTGAATGGCCTGCTTCCACACTGTGGGGATTGTATATCTCTATGATTCTAGTCCTACCTCTGCGTTTGGCCCATACACCTCTAAACCTTTCCTTTTCATGTACCTTTTCAGATGTCTTTTAAGTGTCATGACTGTATCTGCATCTATCACTTCCTCTGGCAGTTCGTTCCATATACAAACCACCTTTTGTGTGAAAAGGTTTCCCCTTAGGTCCCTTTTAAATCTTTCTCCTCTCCTCTCCTCTCCTCTCCTCTCCTCTCTTAAAAATATGCCGCCTAGTTTTGAACTCATCTACCGTAGGGAAAAGACTTTTGCTTTTCACCTTATCTTTGCCGCTTATGATTTTATGAACCCCTATAACATCTACCCCTCAACCTCCTTTGCTCCAGTGAAAAAGTCCCAGCCTATCTGTATAGCGCAAGCCCTCCAGTCCCACCAGCACCCTGGTAAACCTATTCTGAGCCCTCTCCAATTTGATAATATCCTTCCTCCGTCAACATTTTATTAACGTTTGGGAATTCCTAGGCTATTGCATTCCCAATGACCAATGTGAATGCACTCGGCTTGGCTCAGTTAACAGCTGCCTTCGATTCTGAGTCAAAAGCTACAGGAGCAGGTGGTTCAAGGCTGTGGGGGTAAGCTTCCTACTCAAGAGAAATATTAGGACTTCCACCCTTTGGTAGAAGCAAAAACGGAACCGGCATTTGTATAGCACATTTCGTGACTGCTGGACAGTGCCTTTGCAGCTCTTCTATCACGTAACATACTCTAGCAGCCAACCTTTTGTGCACAGCATGATCCCACAAGCAGCTGCCAGATGGCGATCACTCTCAGTGATGAGGGAATATTGCCCAGATTATCCCAGGGGGTTACGGGAATGGGTGGAAATGAAGGGGTGGGGCCAGAATTACAGCAGAGGAAAGGGAAAGCCTGTTGGAGCATGGGGGCTGGGGTGTTGTGGTTGCGGGGAGTGGAAACAGAGCTGAGTGGGAAAGGATACTCTGATTGGGAAAGGGGTCCATGAAGGAGGGTCATCCACCGTTTCCCGCCTGGCATCCCTGGAATCATTGTGTTTCCCATGTGTTGCTGACCTTTTACCCCATCTGCCAAACCTTGGTAGGTAAATGTCAGAAAGAGTGGCCCCTCTCTATTAGCCATCACTAATTGCCCTTGAACCAAGAGGCTTGCTAGGGCCATTGCAGGGAGCAGTTAAGAATCAACCACATTGCTGCGGGGTCTGGAGTCACATGTAGGCCAAACCAGGTAAGGATGGCAGATTTCCTTCCCTAAAGGACGTTAGTGAACCAGATGGAATCTTACAACAATCGATGCTAATTTCACTGTTACCATTGCAAAGGTCGGCTTTAAACATCTCTTGATTTATTAGTTGAATTTAAATTCCACCCCAGTCTGCTGTGGAAGGATTTGAATCGACAATCTCTGCCTAGGTCACTAAATTATTAATTGCCGTGACCCACGCAATAAGGTCTTCTCTGTTTTAGGTGCGTCTTTGATTTAATCTTTTTTTTTGGCAGGTGAGGAAGAAGCTGGAGGATACAAAGATGGTTCTCTGTGCAGTTACTGCACCTTCTGTGAGGTGAGCAGTTTGATTTTTCTTAAGATTGATTTGGTCTTTTTGAAGATTGGTCAGTCAGATTTCTGTGTCTGGGCGGGACACGGCCTGAGAAACCAGATCAGAACGGTACTTAGACTGACAACCTAGGTATAAAACTGGCACTTCTGGTAAATTGGCTGCCTGAGGAACTGCCTGTTACTCATTCCCATTGACCAGGGTTCAGAGGTGAAAGGTCAGCATTCCAACCAACTTTAACTCAGGACGATCTTCACACAATAAGGACTCCATTACCCAGATTAACCAGCACCTAGAGAACTTAATCCTCTCAAAGAACACTCAGTTGAGTATAAAATGAGGCTACGTTTGCTAGGAGCTACACACATTCGTACACAGAAACATACTCCCTGCAAACATGTGTACAATAAAGTTTGAATTTCCCAGAATTACCCTTCGTTTAGGGCTGCCTTAAGTGACTGATTTTTCTTCATCTGTGGCATTGACTCAGCCAAACAGAGTTGACTTGCCAACCAATCAACCATTCAGTACCCCTTTTCCCAGGTCGTACAGATTGTAGTGAGAATTTGAAATTTGGTAGTCTTGCATGTGTCCTGATGAAGGCAAAATGCAAATCTTCTGCAATTGCCTTTTTTTTTCAGCAAAATTCCTCCGTTTGTGTCAGGTTTGAATCTTTCTCTTTTGGGTGCTTTAGGCTATCTCGATTTTCTTTTTATTATCTGTTCATACGATGTGGCTGGGGCAGCATTTATTGCTGCCAACCCCACCCCCCCGTATTGCCCTGGAGATGGCGGTAGTGAGCCGCTTTTTACACCGCTGCAGAACTTGGGATGTGCACCATGCTGCTAAGGTTTTTGACGCAGAGACAGTCACATTAGGTTGTGAAGTATAGGGTCCAGGCCCGAAACGTCAAGTTTTCCTGCTCCTATGATGCTGCTTGACCTGCTGTGTTCATCCAGCCCCATGCTTGTTATCTTAAGTTAAACACCATTGCCTTCTGTCCCCACAGCACTGTGATGATTGTGATAAATGTCCGTGTGAGGAAGGAGACAAAAGCGAGCACTGTGAAGACTGCAAGGTAAGAACTTTCACTGGCCCCACAGCAACACCGGCCAAGCCTCAGTCCTAGGATCACACTGGGAAAGATCCTTCCAGTCTAGGTTTCTGTTCAGGAACCTTAAGGTTATGTACTCATGTATTCCTGGCAGACTGTGCCCCAAACCAGAGCTCCACAAGTTGGATAAAGCACCATTCAGTGCTTTCCTGGTCTTGAATGCTTTAACAATACAGTTCCCTCCATCTCTATTCCTTCGCTGAATTTATCTAATGTCTCTATTACGCCAGTCTCTGTCTCCCACTCTAACACCCAGTTAGATCCCAAACTATGCAGAGATGACTCTGGTTCCCATTTGTGTCATAAGTTTTATTCACAGTTTTAGAAATGTCTGCTCCACACTTTATTGCTGGCTTCCAGCTTTTCATATTGTTTAGTTATTTTCCTGAACCCACACCCAGGCCTAACTGATCAAGCACAGTGAGTGAAAGGACTTACATAGTCAAATGCAGACTAATCAAACATGAAATGTCCATCTCTGGTCTTTCATTGTTTTGGAGAATCTGACAGAAGGAAACCATTCAACCCATCAATCCTGGAAAAATTCTCCAATTGGGTCTGATTTCAGTAAGGCTCTGTAACCTCCCCACTGCAAGTCATTATCCAACTTTCTTTTGAAAATTGTTACTAAACCTGATTCCACTCCCTTCTGCAGCAGTGCATTCTGGGTCATTGTGTAATTAAAGATTCTCCTCTTCCCTCAGGCATTATGGTCAATAGTGTCATTTCGTCTGGGTCTTGTACCCCTGCATTCCTGCCACTGGAAACACTTTAACTTTCTTTGTTGGGCAACATAGCTCTTGCGCCACAGTGGCGTAGTGTCCCTGCCTCTGAGCCAGAGGCTCTAGGTTCAGGTACCACACCAGGAGTTATTGGCTGAGGTACGTGCATACTTTGGCCAAACAAGTTGGGCATGAGCCTGTGATAACAAGGTGTGGAGCTGGACGAACACAGCAGGCCAAGCAGCATCAGAGGAGCAGGAAAGCTGACATTTCAGGCCTAGAACCTTCTTCAGGAAATGAAGAAGGGTCTAGGCCCGAAACATCAGCCTTCCTGCTCCTCTGATGCTGCTCGGCCTACTGTGTTCATCCAGCTCTACACCTTGTTATCTCAGATTCTCCAGCATCTGCAGTTCCTACTATCTCTGGGCATGAGCCTGTACTCCCTTCCAACAACAGAGGGTGGACACAGTGGGAAAGATTGTCTTTCTGGTGTAGAATATGTTGGAGCGTTATCCACTGCTCCAGTCTATAACCTGCCCCTGGGCTTCCTGGGACAGCTGTAACATATCACCACTGTATCAAATACTTAACAATTGTGAATAGCTCTGTTAAATCTCCTCATAACTGTCTCTGCTCTAAGAAGACCGATTCCAATCCTTTGGAATAAGCTTTTCCCTCTTTCTCCAATGCACAAAATACAAAATACCCTTCCCAACTCGATTATACTCTCTTCCAACCTCTTCCGTCAGGCATACAATACGAAACCTTAAACATACGTACCAACAGATTCAAGAACAGTTTCTTCCCCGCTGTTATTGGACTTCTGAATGGACCTTTTAAATTTAATGTTGATCTCACTGTTTGTATACCTTCTCTGTTCTCTTACCTTAATGCACTTTGTATGGCATGATCTGCCTGGACGACTTGCAAAACAAAACTTTTCACTGTACCTAGGTACATGTGACAGTAATAAATCAAATCAGTATGTATCCCATCCCTCTGAAATGAATCTTTCATTGCCGCCTTGTAACCTTTGATTGTCGCCAGTATTATTTATTGAGATTCTTGCTCTAATCTGTACTCTGCTTATTTCCCTTTCTTCCACAGTACTGTCAGTTCTGTTATGTGTGCCCTGTAATATGTGAAACAGTTTGCAAACCAGGTGAGTAATGCTTGGAACTTTGTAAGTCCTGTTATTTTATCACGGTATATTTTCTATAACTCTGCTACACCCAGAGATAATATTATGCTGGATGACATTGGTGGCATAATGGTAATGCCACTAGACTGGTAACCTAGAGAGCTGGGAGATAGTAAGAACTGCCAATGCTGGAGTCAGCGATAACACGGTGTAGAGCTGGATGAACACAACAGGCCAGGCAGCATCAGAGGAGCAGGAAAGCTGACGTTTCGGGTTGGGACCCGTTTTTTGTTTCCTGAAGAAGGGTCCCCACCCGAAAAGGCAGCTTTCCTGCTCCTCTGATGTTGCCTGGCCTGCTGTGTTCATCCAGCTCCACACTGTGTTACCTAGAGAGCCGGGTTGATGTTCATGAGGTATGGGTTCAATCTTACCAATTTTTATAGATGCAGCATAGGAAGTATCCTATCTGGATGCATCAAAATTTGTTACAGCAACTACTCTGCTCAAGACCACAAGAAATTACAGAGTTACGAACACAGCCTAGTCCATCTCTAAAACCAGCCTTCCTTCCATTGGCTCCGCCTATACTTACTGCTGCCTCGAGAAAGCAACCAACATCATCAGACCCCTCCCACCCCCATTATATTCTCTTCCACCCTCTTCCATCAGGCAGAAGACACAAGAGTTTTGAAAACACGTACCAATAGATTTAAGAATAGCTTATTCCCCCTTGTTATCAGGTTTATGAACCTCTCATACATTAGAGTTGATCTTTCTCTGCACCTTCTCTGTAGCTGTAACTCTATATTCTGCTTTCTGTTCCACTGCCCTGATGTACTCTTATAAGGTATGATTTGTCTGGTTGGCACGCAAAACAAGACTTTTCACTGTATCTCGGCACATGCGACAATAATAAACCAAATCAAATCCAAAATGGTAGCTGGAGAAATTTCCACTCAAAGTGAATTAATTCTGAATTTAGGAATAAAATGGTAATGTCATCAAAAAACAAATTATTGAAGTTACCACATTGTTGTTTTAAAAACAAAATCTGGTTCACTAATATCCTCTAGGGAAGGGGATCTGCCGTCTTTACACAGTCTGACTCCAGACATACAGCAATGTGGTTCACACTTAACTGCCCTCTGAAATGGCCCGAGTGAGCCTCTCAGTCCAAGGGCAATTAGGGATGGGCAACAAATGTTGGCCTTGCCAATGGTGCCCATATCCGATGAATGAATAAACTTCAAAAGTTGCTTGAAAAGTGACCACTAAAAGAAAAGCAATAAATCATGTGAGCAGGAGACGGAGTTCCACAGCGTCAAGGACCTACAGGAATTGGGAGTACAATCTGAGGATGGTGGAATAATCTGCAAAGAGCATTGACAGAGAGAGAGAACTCGTAGGATGCAGAGAAAGATCTCTCATAGGAGTACTGCCCACCAATGTTAATAAATGATAATAGGAGCCATGACTGAGAGAAGGGGTTTGCAAAGTCACTATGAAAGGGAATGTAACTCGGACATGAGGAGGTTAATTCTGGATGAGGTCAGGAATGTTGGAAACACCTTGCAGTAGTGGGATGCAAAAATCCTGGATGCAAGCCTTTGAGATTAGTTGGAGTGTATTTCCTGTTGTCCTACAATTGAGAATTTAATTAAGGCTCGAATTTTAACAGGATAGGGATCACTCTCGGTGTAACTGCACAAAGTCTATGTTTGTTTATCACTCGCTGTGTAACTGTGATAGTAGGAGCCATGACTGGTCAGGGTCACTCACTGTGTAACTGTACAGGGTCAGAGATTATTCA
>JAHRHZ010000008.1:11236218-11248313 GCA_024137785.1 Ginglymostoma cirratum | reverse complement strand
ATCCCTCCACATTTTCACCCGGTCTGTATCCCACCACATTTGCACCCGGTCTGTATTTGTCCCCATTTACACCCAGTCCGTATCTTTCCACACTTACACCTGGCCTGTATCTCTCCCCATTAATACCTGGTCTGTATCCCACCACCTTTACACCCGGTCTGTATCTGTCCCCATTTACATCCAGTCTATATCTCTCCCCATTTACACCCAGTCTATATCTCTCCCAATTAACTCCCAATCTGTATTTCTCCACATTTACACCCGGTCTGTATCACTCCACATTTACACCCGGTCTGTATCTCTCCCAATTAACACCTGGTCTGTATCTCTCCACCTTTACACCCGGTCTGTATCACTCCACATTAACATCCAGTCTATGTGTATGTACATCAACACCCACTCTAAAGCTCTGCGTATTTACACCTGCTCTCTGTCTCTCCCCATTAACACCCGATCTGCATCGCTCCACATTAATACCTAGTCTATTACTCTCCCCATTAACAGATGGTCTCTATCTCTGCACATTTACTCCCGGTCTATATTTCTCCACATTAGCACACAAGCTATATCCCATTCCATTAACACCCGGTCTCTATCGTTTCAGCCTTCCATCTTTTGACTCCATCTATACTTCCCACTGTCTCAGGAAGGTAGCGAACACAATCAAAGACCCCTCCTACCCCAGTTATATTCTCTTCCACCTTCTTTCATTGGGCAGATGATACAAAAGTTTCAAAACATGTACGAACAGATTCAAGAACAGCTTTTTCCTCGCAAATATCAGAGTTTTGAACGGACTTCTCAAATGTCAATTCTAATCTCTCTCTGCCCTTTCTCTGTGGCTGTAACACTGTATTTTGCACCCTATTCAGCTAGCCCAATGCACTTTTTATGATCCGATCTGTCTGGAGAGGCCAGGGGAGAGTGTTAATCAGGTGGTGTCCCCCGACCTCTTGTCTCCTACAGTGTGACGGCTGATGAACAGAGTGCTGACAGGAAATTAGAGTATTTTACATTGTGACATTTTCCTCTTGGGTTCCGTTTGGCGATGATCGTCTTGGGGATTGATTGGTCAGAACTGCAGGCTGATGCTCGAGTGGGTTAGCAACCATGCCCTCAATGGGCTGAATGGCCTCCTGCTGTTCATTTCCCAAGTTTCATTCACCTCACATCGGAGTGGTTTTTTTTTTAAGAGCGAGTGAGTGGCCTCTGACCCAGAAGCTGAAGGAGAGATTGACATTTGCCCTAACTTAAAACCTCCCAGACACAATTCCCAGAGCAAGGCAATGGGAAGAGTTTGTTTCGACTTTCTTTCCTCCTGCCTTCTACATTTCTGTCTTCCCTCCCTCTCTCTCCACTTTTCTCTCTCTTTCCCTCCCCACCTCTCTCCCTCTCTTCTCCATTCCCTTTCCCTCCCTCCCTCTCTCTCTCTGTCTGTCTTCCTCTCCCTCTCTCCCCCCGTCTCTCTCTCCTTCTCTCTCCTCTCTTCACCTCCCCCTCTCTCTTTCTCCCTCTCTCTTTCACCCTCTCCTCTCTATCCCTCTGCCTCTCTCCTCCCTCACCCCCTCTTCCTCTCTCCCTCCCTCTCTCCCTGTGTCACTCTACCTCTTCCTCCCTATCTCTACACCAACTCCTTTCTCTCTCACCGCAAATTCCACCTCCTCCTCTCTCTCCCTCCCTATCTCTCCACCCTCCTCTCTCTCTCTCTCCCCTACTCCCTCACTATCTCTCCCCCTCTCTCTCCTTCTCTCTCCTCTCTTCATCTACCCCTCTCCCTTTCCTCACTATACCCCTCTCTCTCCCCCCTTCCTCTCTCCACCACTTCCTCCCTATCTCTATACCTACTCCTTTCTCTCTCACCCCAAATTCCACCTCCTCCTCTCTCTCACTCTCTCTATCTCTCCACCCGCCTCTCTCTCTATCTCTCTCCCACTCCCTCACTATTTCTCCCTTTCTCTCTCCCTCTCTATCTTTCCACCCACCTCTCTCTCACTCTCCCTTCCACTCCCTCAGTATCTCTCCCTTTCTCTCTCCCTCCTTATCTTTCCACCCACCTTTCTCTCTCTCTCCCCCACCCCTCACTATCTCTCCCTTGCTCTCTCCCGCCCTATCTCTCCACCGGCCTCTCTCTCTCTCTCTCTCTCTCTCCCCTACTCCCTCACTATCTGTCCCTCCCTTTCTCTCCACCGGCTTCTCTCTCTCTCTCCCCTACTCCCTCACCATTTCTCCCTCCCTCTCTCTCGCTGCCAAACTGTGTCAGGAGAAACATGAAGCTGTTGTTTTTTTGGACCCAGACCCTGGAGGTTCTACATCTGGGGAGGTGGGGTGGAGCAGGAATGTACACAAACATCAGATTTTTTTCTTCACTCTCGTTTTTACTCTCTCTGCAAAAACAAGTTTGTTCGCCGAGCGGCTGCGATGTTGCAGCAAGCTGTTTGGGACCTTGCCAACACATTCCAGGAATTTACTGTTGTGCAGAGCTAAAAGAACATTCATTCTCTCCACCCACTAACCCTCTCTCCCCCGACAACAATGATTTGTTCCCCAAAAACGCACCCCCCCCACTCCCCTCAAACATTACCCCCACCCGCCAAAAAAAAGTCAGCCCTTTTCGTGGATTTGTTTCCCAATTCTTCCTTTGTCTGCAAATAGTTTCCAACCCTCCCTCAGAAACGCTCAATTCAGAAAGTCAGCGTCCGCATACCCCCTCCAGGAAGGGCTACAACAACAACCTCCATCTGTATGGCACCTCTTGACGCAATGGCATCCCAAGGGGACTTTGCAGGACTGTAACAAAACATTGCCCCACATCACGAGGTATTAGTCTGGATGGTGGGAGGATTATGACATCTTAAACAAGGGAACTGTACGTTGAGATGGCAGAAAGGGTGCTCCAGAATTTTAGGGCCTGAATAACGTGGGGACAATAAATTGAGGTCAGATCTGGGGCAGGCCGTGTTGGGGGACTGGAGGTGGGGTGGTGGGGAGATAAGGCCATTCAGCCCTTGCACACCAAGAGGCTGGAAACTGCTGATATCCCTCGGGCTGTGCTCACTAGGGAATGGTGGACAGCCATTCCTCCATACCCACAAACTCATGAATTTGCCTTTCCACACCAAAAACTGAGTAAGAAATCATTCAAAATCCATGCCATTTTCACTTAGACCCATAGAGTTACACGGCACGGAAACAGGCTCTTCCACCCAACTCTTCCTTGCCGACCAGATATCCTAAATTAATCTAGTCCCATTTGCCAGCATTTGGCCCATATCCCTCTAAACCCCTTCCCATCCTCTCACTCTCCGACCCGTTCCTGTACACAGGTCCTCCTCTCAACCCTCCACAAGCGATGAACAGCTCAAACACATCCACCAGATGGAGCTAGAGGAACAGGGTGCATCATCGAGTTGTGGGGTGGGAGGGGGTAGCGTGGAGCTGGGAGGGAGTCACGTATAAACCGTCCTCCCCCCAACACCCAGTAACCACCACAGAACCCTGACACACAGTTATGGTACACAGAACATTTCGCCTTTATCTCTAAGTTATAATGTACCACAATTGCTTTTAATGTTTTGTACCCTTAACATTAGCTTTAGTTTCAGATGTTTCAGTGTTGATTATTTTACACCAACCACAATAAACGAAAATTCAAAGTTTTGGGGTCTGAGAACCTCACCCTATTTTTACCGTAAGTTATTAAGCTCCGCACTCGCGAATTCATCATTCACAGGGCTTTTCAGGAATGGCGCCTTCATGGATACAGTGGATGACTGTAGCTATATTCGTCAGTTAGCTCAGTTGGCTGGACTGCTGCTTTGAAGGTTGAAATAAATCCACAGAGACCTGTGTCCCATCACCAAGTCACTGTTTATTTACACATAGAGAGTCCTCGACACTGATCCAGCTCCCTCAGAGTGAGAAGAATCCCTGACACTCCTGTTTATATCTGTCAGCCAGGGCTCCCTAATTGGACCAGGTTAACAGTCCCAATCAGGGAACTCATCTGCTATGAGGTCCACCTGGCTGACCTTGTTACAATCACCATAGAGTATAGAGTCACACCAACAGAGTGGGTTCAATTCCCACACCAGCTGGGGTTATCAGGAAGGACTCTCCTTCTCAACGCTCCCTCCCTTGCCTGAGGGCATGGTGACCCTCAGGTTAAATCCCCACCAGTCACCTCTCTCTCTCTCTAATGGGAGACCAGCCCTGTGGTGTGATGGGACTATGGCAACTTTACCTTTTATCTTAAACATAATCTGTAATTCGAGGAAGGCAGTGGCACAGAGGTAATGTGTCACTGAGCTGCAATGGTATTATTGCTGGACTGTTAATCCAGAGACTCAGATAATGTTCTGGGTTTGAATCCCGCCATGGCAGATGGTGGAATTTGAATTCAATAAACATCTGGGATTAAGAGTCCGTGAATCCATTGTCAATTGTTGGAAAAACCCATCTGGTCACTTATGTCCTTTAGCGAAGGAAACTGCCATCCTTACCTGGTCTGGCCTACATGTGACTCCAGACCCACAGCAATGTGGCTGACTTGTAGTTGCCCTGACTTGTAGGGATGGGCAATAAATGCTGCCTGGTCAGCGATGCCCTCATCCCGTGAATGAATAAAGGAAAAAAAAAGCTGCACAAAGACCTAACTTAAAGTTATGGCTGTGTCTCTTAAAGGAAAGCGACTTTAAACAAGTCAGACATTTCTATTCTCAGCAACGTACCACCAAGTTCTGTTCTCATCCGAGAAAACACCTTAAAATGTTCGACACTGTGGCTTTACTCCAAGTGCGGAGCTATCCATACTCGGAAGGTTAGTGCTCAGTTTATGAACTTGACAATTTAACCAGACCGAGAATGAAGCAGTAAATGAGTTGCACTGTAAGAAAACAGGCCATTCAGCCCAAAACTCCAAGCGCCTGTGAATGCCCTGCTTCAGCCTCTTCCTTCTCCTCTTCATTGTTCCCATCAGGAAATCCTTCTAATCCCCCTCGTGCTCATCGAGTGTCCCCTTAAATACACCCACATTTTTTTGCCTGATTTACACTATGTGCAGTCAATTCAGCATTCCCGTCATCCCATGGGAAAAGGACTTCCTCCTAAATTCTTTGTAGGATTTTTTTCCCCAGGTAGTTTATATTTATACAGTCACTGGATGGCTACAGCTCAGAAGAAGGCCATTGGATCCATCATGTTGGTGCTGTCTCTCTTCAGAGAGCAACTCAGCTACTCCCCCTCCCCTCACCTTTTCCCTGTATTCCAGCAAAAATATTCTCTTTGATAATCACCCACAAATCCTGAAATCTCCGACCAGACTCTCAATCCAAGTATTTTGCATTCGCGTCCACTCACTGTGTTCAATGATGTTTCTCAAATCCAGATTTATACCCAAATTTCCAGTAGTCACTTCCAGATTGACCCAAAACACTCCTTCCCCCTTGCCCTTAAACCTGACCCTCCAGGAGAAGTGGGACCCTCTAACCCTTCCTATCTCCTCAGAACTGTGAGATTTGCAAGACACAGTTTGAGGAGCCCTCTCCTCAAATAAACTTCCACCTTTCCTCTGATAGATTGCCTCCTTCCCCCTTCTCCAAAGGATCAGATATACCAAAAAAAACGACATCTGTAAAATCAGGAACCGGAATGGAGGCACAAAAAGTGGCATCCATCCCTCACTGCATGTTTGGTTAGTTCAGGTGGCTGGATTTGATTTGATTTATTGTCGCAACATGCACCGAGATACAGTGAAAAGTATTGTTTTGCTTGCTAACCAGGCAAATCATACCTTTCATAAATACATCAGGGTGATAGAACAGAATGCGGAATACAGTGTTACAGCGACAGAGAAGGTGCAGAGAAAGATCAACTCTGATATATGAGAGGTTCATTCATTAATCTGGTAACAGCGGGAAAGAAGCTGTTCTTAAATCTGTTTTCAAACTTTTGTATTTTCTGCTTGATGGAAGAGGGTGGAAGCGAGTATAACGGGGGGCTGGGAGGGTCTTTGATGATGTTGGCTGCTTTCCCGAGGCAGTGGGATGTATGGATGGAGTCTATGGATGAGAGGCTGGTGTGTGTGATGGACTGGGCTGTGTCCACAACTCTCTGTAGTTTCTTGTAGTCTTGGGTAGAGCAGTTGCCATATCATGGTGTGATGCATCCAGATAGGATACTTTCTATGGTGCATCTATAAAAATCGGTAAGCATCATTGTGGCTATGCCAAATTTCCTTAGCCTCCTGAAGAAGCCGAGGAAGTAGAGGAGGATGGCATGATGGTGATGCACTAACAGTGCAGGTTCAATTCCTGCCATAAGCTAACGTCACTAGGAAGGGCCTTTAATCTCAACCATCGGTCTCGCCTGAGGAGTGGTGACCCTCAGGTTAAGCCGTGACTGGTCAGCTTTCTGTAATGAAAGAGAGGGATGATGGTGACTTTGCTTCTGTCTGTACATGCAGGAGCAAGAACTGCCATGAACTGTGTCCTCCAATCATCCCCCTCCAAAGTGAACACAACTAAATCTTGCAGTACATTTTGAAAGTTGCTGACCTCGGAGCCTGTTGCCATGCAACTCAGTTCTTCGGGCATCAGTCGGCCTACAAAACGGGACACACCAACTCAGAAAGCTGCCCTTGATCTTTTGGCCTCTCTCTCACCGTAAAGCTCAGGGTGAACAAAGTCAAGATGCGTCTTCTCACAACGGAGAATGCACTTACCTGAAACTTTATATAAAGGGAGGTTTAATCGAGGTATTGCAAATCATCCAATCTGAGACATCCCTGTGGTGGAAGTGGGATCACATAGCCATTTGGCCTGCACAGGTCATCGGAAGGTGGTGGACCCCAGGAGGTGACCCATGCTCCCTGGCCGCGGTGGACTCTGAGCTGCTAGTCAGCAAGATCCTTCATTGGCGGCTCCTACCTTCTAAAAGGAGCAGTTGGATGGTCCTACTGAGGAGGTATTAGCTGCTTGTACCTGGCCCTACCTAACAATCTTAACTGCTCACTCTGTGAATACTGGCTGTCTGCTAATGGCTGAGAGAGGCTAGGCAGAGCACAGAACCCTGCTGCACTGATTGAAACATTCCAACCTCCCCTGAGGCTCCAATGACTCAGAACTCATTCATGTGTATATGCGTCACTGTGTATACATGTAAGAGTGCATGTATGTGTGTATATGCGTCACTGTGTACGTGTAAGTGTGCATGTATGTGTGTATATGTGTCTCTGTGTACGTGTAAGTGTGCATGTATGTGTGTATGTGTGTCTGTGTGCACATGCTTGAAAGTATATGTCTGTGTGTATGACTGTATATGTGTCCATTTGTGTCTGTGTGAATGTGCTCATGTGTCTCATTGTGCACATGTGCTTGAGAGAGAGTGTGTGTGTGTGTGTGTGTGTGTGGGTGGGTGTGTGTGGGGGTGTGTGTGTGTGTGCATGTGCATGCACATGTTTATGTGTGTATGTACGTCTGTGTATGTGTCTGCGTGGGTGTGTGGTTGTGTGCATGTGTATGTGTTTGTGTGCACATGTGTGTGTCTGCATGTGTGTATGTGCGCATACGTGTGTGTCTCCATGTGTGTGTGCACGTGTGTGCATGTGTTAGTGCACACATGTGTGTGCATGTGTGTATGTGTGCATGTGTGTGCATGCATGCACGTTTGTTTCTGTATGCATGCGCATGTGTGTTTGCGTGCGCATAGGTGTGTGTGTGTGCATGTGTGTGTGAGTGTGTGTATCTGTGTGTGAGTGTGTGTGTCTGTGAGCGTGTGTGTGTGAGTGTGTGTGTGTGCATGTGTGTGTGTGTGAGTGTGTGTGTGTCTGTGAATGTGTGTGCACGCGTGTGTGTGAGAGTGTGTGGGTGTGTGTGTGTGCGTCTGTGAATGTGTGAGTGAGTTTGTGTGTGTGTGTGTGAGTATGAGTGTGTGGGTGTCTGTGAATGTGTGAGTGCGTGTGTGTGGGTGTGTGTGTGTGTGTGTGGTGTGTGTGTGTGAGTGTGTGGGTGTGTGAGTGTGTGTGTGTGTGAGAGTGTGTGTGTCTGTGTGTGAGTGTGTGTGTGTGTGTGAGAGTGTGTGGGTGTGTGTGAGTGTGTGTGTGTGTGTGAGAGTGTGTGTGTCTGTGTGTGAGTGTCTGTGTGTGTGTGTGTGTGTGTGAGTGTCTGTGTGTGTGTGTGTGAGTGTGTGTGAGTGTGTGTGTGTGTGTGTGTGTGTGAGTGTGTGTGTGTGTGTGTGTGTATGTTTTATCCACCAGCAGCATGCCAGAGAGTTAACGTTGTCAGGCTGAGACAGGGTCAGCTGCGACATCTCCCAGGGAGGTAAAAATTGTATCAGAGATAATAGGAACTGCAGATGCTGGAGAATCCGAGATAACAAGGTGTAGAGCTGGATGAACACAGCAGGCCCTGATGGAGGGTCTAGGCCCGAAACGTCAGCCTTCCTGCTCCTATGATGCTGCTTGGCCTGCTGTGTTCATCCAGCTCTACACCTTGTTGTCTCCGAGGGAGGAACAGTTTGCTGGTTCTCACTGCTGTGAGAAATGATCACATGGACAAGGAGACCATATGGGGATATGCACCAGAGTAGGACAACATGCGAGAAATATCCTAGAAGGGAATATATTGCCTCTGAATCACCATGTGACTCCTCTGGTATTAACACAGGGCCAAATTCCAGCGGTACTGACGTAGACGATTGGCCATGAGTTAGGCTCGAGGGGATGAATGGCCTCCTCTTGCTCCTGTTTTCAACAGAAGCCGCTGGAGATTGGGCTAACTTTGCCTGACCTAGGGAAGTCCTGTGGTCATTTTCTCCTCTCGGTGTCTGCAATTAAGCACAGAAAGGGCCCCTTCTGTGACATACAAAAGGTGGGAGAATGGGCCATAGGTGTTGAGGCCTTGCAGTGAATAGGCCTAATGCTGTTCATTCTGTCGTCACCATGGTTACCAGGCATTCAAACCGCAGCCCCACCTTCCCCCACCTCCCAACCCCAGCCACCTTCCCCAGCGGATGGGCGTTTGATTGTCAGCATCAGTTTCATACACCAGATGCTCGTGTGGTGTATAGAGATATTTACATTTATTTTAGTTAACATCAGTCCCACACCCCCCACCTCCTCTCCTGCAGACCCACACAATATCCCCACCCTCACCCTTTCAACAAGCCTACCGGCCATGATCCCATTTACGGGATCATTTCAGAAAGTGGGGGACAAGAGTAAAGTGATGCCGACCAAAATAAATTGAAGTTTCTGTTGATAATAACGGATAGGGGCTGCACCACCAGCTGAGACCGTTCGACAGAGCCCAGATTGTGGTTTTACGACAGGGCAACCCCATCTTTGAACTAAAACCTTTAAGAAGCACTTTTGACAAACATGTAAAGGAAGAGTTCTTTCATTGCAAAGTGTATTGTGATCTTAGAAGGAAAGAGTTTGCATTGATACATTAAACCACAGCAAGTGATTAGCTCTGAAACCGCTTCTCTGTTTGTCTGGTTCACACCTGAAATGAGTCTTCTCCCACCTGATTCATCTCTTCCTCTCTCACCGACGAGTTTAAGATAGTGCCCCCCCCTTAATTGCTTTCAGTCTGCTTTCTGTGGGGGTATCTTGTACTTTCCCTGCTCCTCCTGGGATGGAGATGTTCCTCACTTTAATTACAAGGGTTCTTTCAGCTGTCAGATTCTCTCATTGCCTTGATGTGTGTAATAGTGCTCTGCATGAGTAGGAAATGCCTTCAGGTTTTGCAACCGCAGGGAATGTCAGATTCTAATGTTTCTCATGATACGCAAAGACTGTACAGAACTGCTTTCGTACCTGTGAACATAGATGGTTTTTTTTTAATGTATGAATAATATTTTTTCCAATTAAAAAAATTCCTCGACCTAATTTGCTTTATGCTACTTCAGCATTTCTATAGAACAATAGAGTCATACAGCACAGAAACAGACCCTTCAGTCCAACTTGTCCTCACCGACCAGACATCCCAATCTGACCTAGTCCCATTTGCCATCATTTGGCCCATATCCCTCTAAACCCTTCCTATCCATATACCCATCCAGATGCCTTTCAAATGCTGTAATTGTACCAGCCTCCACCACCTCTTCTGGCAACTTATTCCACACACAGACCACCTTCTGCGTGAAAAAGTTATCACTCTGGTACTTTTTAAATCTTTCTCCTCTCGCCTTAAACTTATGCCCCTCTAGTTTTGGACTCCCCCACCTTAGGATACAGACCTTGGGCATTTACCCTATCCATGCTCCTCATGATTTTATAAACCTCTATAAGGTCACCCCTCAGCCTCCGACACTCCAGGGAAAACAGCCCCAGCCTATTTAGCCTCTCCCTACAGCTGAAACCCACCAAACCTGGCAACACCCTTGTAAATCCCTTCCACTCTCACTTAAGTTTAATGACATCCTTCCTTTAAAAGGGCAACCAGAATTGTACGCAGTAATCTAAAAGTGGCCTCACCAATATCCTGTACTGCCACAACATGTGACATCTCAACCCCTAACGTTCTGACCAATATGTATCAAGTATAGACACTTTTTACAATCAGCCTGTTCAGAGATGTTACTACATATGTCTGGAACAGGTAGGACTTTATTTTGTGGCCTCCTACCTCTGAGATAGGGACACTACAATTGTGCCACAGTTTGGGATCCCTTTTGCCACTTTCCCTAGTGTCTCCAAGGAGAGCTCATGGTGTAGTGGGTAACATCCCTACCTCTGACCTAGAAGCCCTGGGTTCAAGTGAGACTTGATATGTCCCAGGACTTGGTCATTAAGGAGTGTGTGATTGTGATCGAGCCAAACCAATTGGTATCAAGTCGTAAATCCTTCTGCTCCATGCAAAGGGTGAGATTTGTGGTCAGTCATATTGATGGAAAAAATGTTGCAGCCTCTATTTGAGATTATAGTGTAAAGATGTGACTGCATGTTACCATAGCAACAAGGACTCCTGCCCTGTAACGTCCCTGTGTATTTCATTTCCCATTCTTTAATATAACGAGTAGAACTGTTCACCTGCAGAAATTCACCAAAGTTCCTTTGATGCCACTTTTCAAACCCACGACCACTTCCATCCAGAGGGACAGGGCAGCAGATACTTGGGAACACCATTCCAATGGAAGTTCCCCTTCAAGCCACTCACCATCCTGACTTGGAAATGTATCGCCGTTCCTTCACTGTCGCTGGGTCAAAATCCTGGAATTCCCTGCCTAAGGGCATTGTGGGTGTCCCAACACCAAAACTGGCCACAGTCCTCCAAGTGTGGTCTATCCATGGTTTTACGCAAGTTTAATGTAACGCCCCTGATTTTCAGTTTGATCTCTTTAGAAATGATTTCTCTTTGCTCTTTTAATGCTTTATTAACATCTATTGATCGTCGAGCAACTAAACCTCCAGATCCCAGTGCCTTAGGACTGAGCAGACCCTATATACATACCACTCCGAAGAAAAACTGGAAATGAGGTAATCAACTCCAAAAGATCCCAGAGTTTAAATAACAGGCGGAAAAACACAACGGCGCTTCATCGGGGGCTGCACTGATGATGTTACCCAGCAGGGTAATGAAACGTCTGCGAACTAATGAACCAGCTCGGCGAACGAACTAACCACAGCATCCCCGAGCTCGAGAATAAGAGCAGAGTCAAGTTAAAGCCATAGAATTAAAATTACAATCTTAAATTACCATTGCAAACAAGTGGCAAGTCATTCTTTGACACATGGAGTGACCCCCAGGCAATAGAAGAGATGGGTAAGTGTAATGTACTGGTTAGGTTGCTGAACCAGTAATCCAGAACCCCAAGTTAAACTTCTAGGGCCCTGGGTTCAAATCCCACCATGGCATGTGGTGAAATTGAATTCAATAAAGATCTGGAATTAATATCTGGCCGAATGGTTACTGCGTAACCCCTGTTGGTTGTTGTAAAAAGCCATCTGATTCACTAATAGTTTCAGAGATAGTAGGAACTGCAGATGCTGGAGAATCTGAGATAACAAGGTGTAGAGCTGGATGAACACAGCAGGCCAAGCAGCATCAGAGGAGCAGGAAGGCTGACATTTTGGGCCTAGACCCTTCTTCAGAAGG
>JAHRHZ010000008.1:11207217-11235818 GCA_024137785.1 Ginglymostoma cirratum | reverse complement strand
GCTCCTCTGATGCTGCTTGGCCTGCTGTGTTCATCCAGCTCTACACCGTGTTATCTGATTCACTAATGTCCTTTGGGGAAGGAAACTGCCATCCTTACCAGACCCACAGCAATGTGATTGACCCTTAACTGTTAACTGCGGATGCTGGAAATCAGACGCAAAAACAGGAATTGCTGGAGAAACTCAGCAGGTCTGGCAGCATCTGTGGAGAGAAAACAGAGTTAATGGTTTGGGTCCAGTATGCCTTCTATAGAACAGTTCTGAGAAAGGGTCACTGGACCCAAAACATTAATTCTGCTCTCTCTCTCTCCACAAATGCTGCCAGACCTGCTGAGTTTCTCCAGCAATTTCAGTTTTGGGCTCTTAACTGTTCTCTGGGCAATTAGGGATGAGCAATAAACACTGCCCCAACCAGCAACACAATTTGAACCTACTTCAAAATGTTTTTTTTAGAAAGAAAGACTGAGCATTTTGCAGCCAGGATGTGGTTAATGTATATTCATGAGCCATCCTGCCTGCTTTTCCATTGAGGTTGTGATGTTTACTGACTGGCCTGTTGCAAAATGCTTTCAGGACTAAGGCGGAAAATGTACAGGTTCTTTAGCAGGACTGTTTTATTGATCGAGGGAGTCACAGAAGGAGGCCAGTAGGCTCATCAAACCATTGCCAACTCTCCTGGCAGAGTGCAGTCAGCTCCACTCCCCTTTTTAATGATCAGAACTCTGCACATTTGTTTCCTTAAGAGTCCGTTAAGGTTACTACTGAGACAATGCCTGGATATTTTTGATAGGTTGCAGACCTTATCAATCATGGGTTTGACCTCGCTGAATGTCTGAATCTCCACAGCCCTCTGAGGTAGGAAATTCCAAAGATTCACAACCCTCAGAGCGATGAAATGCCTCGTCATCTCAGTCCTAAATGGCTTGCCCCCCCCCCTTTATTCTGCAATTGCTCCTCATTTCTAGACCCCTGTCCCTTTCCAGTGAGGAGAAACACTAAATATCAGTCTGAGGATTCTGGGTAATCCAAGATGGAGGACGGGGGAAAGTTGTGGCTATCAGAGCCTTTTTGAGGTATTTTCAGTGTTGGAGCTTATTTCCTCCAATTCTAGGAGCAGTAATTACAGTTTAATGTGCTGTTGCATTGTTTTGGAACTTTGAAAGAGAAAAGATCAAAACAACGGCACTTTAATAAGGAGGAGGAGAGACAAAGATAGTGAAGTGGTGGAGGCTGGTACAATTACAACATTTAAAAGGCATCTGGATGGGTACATGAATAAGAAGGGTTTAGATACATGTAGATATAGATAAATACTGGCAAATGGGACTAGATTAATTTAGGATATCTGGTCAGCATGGACAAGTTGCACCGAAGGGTTTATTTCCATGCTGTACAACCCTATGACTCCGCTTGATCTCTGTAAGAATTCTGGGTGTTTGAATGAGAGCACCTTTCATTTTTTTATACCCACACAGGGGAACACCATCAGTTCCAAGTTGCCCTCCAAAAATCTCAGCATCCTAACTTGGAAATATATCACCGTTCCCTCACCGTTGCTGGGGTAAAGTCCTGGAATTCCCTCCCTGACAGCATAGTGGGTCAACCCTACAGCACATGGACTGCAGCAGTTCAAGAAAGCAGCTGACCACCACCTTCTCAAGGGGCAGCTAGGGATGGGCAATAAATGCTAGACCAGTCAAAGATGCCCACATCCCACAAATGAAGAAAAAAATAAGATTAGGGCGGCACGGTGGCACAGTAGTTAGCACTGCTGCCTCACAGCACCAGAGACCTGGGTTCGATTCCAGCCTTGGGCGACTGTCTGTGTGGAGTTTGCACATTCTCCCTGTGTCTGCGTGGGTTTCCTCCGGGTGCTCCGGTTTCCCCCACAGTCCAAAGATGTGCAGGTTAAGTGGATTGGCCATGCTAAATTGCCTGTAGTGTTCAGGGAGGTGTAGATTAGGTGGGTTGTAGGGGGATGCGTCTGTGTGGGATGCTCCGAGATTCGGTGTGGACTTGTTGGGCTGAAGGGCCTGTTTCCACACTGTAGGGATTCTATGAATTAGCTCCTTGAATGCCGAAGGATAGTCATCCTGAGTTTGTCTGTGGCATAATGTCTGATACCTTTGGACCTAACACCCTGCAGCAGATGGAATTCTTTCAGTTCACCATCTGCTCACTTAATTTAGATTAAGGGAAGGAGTCAAGGGCGGGGTGGGGTGGATGGACAGCTGACAAGGTTCCTTGTATGAGGTAACTTGCCTGGTGCTTACTGATGCCTGACCGGAAGACTAACTCTGCTCCTGTGTGGAAATGTACAGCTGAGCTCTTACACAACAATTCCAAACGAGAACGTTCATTTTCATAAGCACACTGGGAGAAAATGGAGATTTCTTCCCTTGGAGTCTGTCGTTGTGAGGTGGCTAAAGTCTTGAATTAGCATTTAAAACCTCTCGTTCTCTCTGTCTCTTGCTGTCCGTGTGGACATTACCTCCGCTGTCTTCTCCCCTTTAAGGACATCAGATGACAACTACGTGTTACCACTGTTGGCTCCTAAAACACTACCCCTTCCCCTCCAACCCACAACCCTACTTGTTAAACCAGCCTCCTGAAAAGAAACAAATGACAATCTGTTTTCCTACAACAACTTGTGTCAATGCAATTACTAGTCAATGAGGTACTTTCGAAATGTAGCCTTTCTGCTCCTCTGATGCTGCCTGGCCTGCTGTGTTCATCCAGCTCCACACTGTGTTATCTCAGAAGTGTAGGGACTGTATTACAAGATTCACCGCACCCAATTATCACCTGTCATTTTTTATTCACCCATGAGATGTAGCCGTCACTGACTGGGCCCAGCATTTATTGCCCGTCCCTAGTTGCCCTTGAGAACGTGGTGATGAACTGCCTTCTTGACCTGCTGCAATCAATGTGTTGTAGGTATACCCTTAGGGAGGGAATTCCAGGATTTTGTCACTGAACGAACAACGACATATTTCCAAGTCAGGATGCTGAGTGGCTTGGAGGGGAAATTGTGTTTCCATGTATCTGCTGCCCTTGTCCTTCTAGATGGAAGTGGTTGTGGATTTGGAAGGTGCCATCTGAGGATCTTTGGTGAATTTCTGCAGTGCATCTTGTAGATAGTACACACTGCTGCTACTGAGCATTGGTGGTAGGGGGGAGTGGATGTTTGTGGATGCGATGCTAACTGAATGGGCTGCTTTGTCCTGGATGGTGTCAAGTTTCTTGAGTGTTGCTGGGGCTGCACCCATCCAGACAAGTGGGGAGTATTCCATCACACTCCTGACCTGTACCTTGTGCATGGTGGATAGGCTTTGGGGAGTCAGGAGGTGAGTTAATCACTGTTGTATTCCTAGCCTCTGACCTGCAGTTGTAACTACTGTCTTTGTATGGCTAGTCCATTTCCGCTGCTGGTCAATGGTAGCCTCCAGGATGTTGATAGAGGAGGAATTCAGTGATGGCAATGCCATTGAATCTCAAGAGGTGTTGGTTGGATTGTCTCTTATTGGAAATAGTCATTGCGTGGCATTTGTGTGGCACAAATATTACTTACCACTTTCCAGCTCAAGACTGGATATTGTTCATGCCTTTCTGCATTTGAACAGGGACTGCTTCAGCATCTGAGACTGACAAACAGTGTTGAACATTGTGCGATCAGTGAACATCCCCATTTAAAGTCATAGACCCAGAGAGCTGTACAGCATGGAAACAGACTCCTCAGTCCAACCTGTCCCTGCAGACCAGATAGCTTAAAATAATCTAGTCCCGTTTGCCAGCATTTGGCCCATATCCTTCTAAACCCTTCCTATTCACATACCCATCCAGATGCCTTTTAAATGTTGTAATTGTACCAGCCTCCACCACTTCCTCTGGCAGCTCATTCCACACACGCACCACCCTCTGTGTGAAAAAGTTGCCCCTTAGGTCCCTTTTATATCTTTCTCCTCTCACCTTAAACCTATGTCCCTCTAGTTTCGGAATCCCCCACCCCAGGGAAAGGACCTTGGCTATTCACCCTATCCATGCCCCTCATGGTTTTATAAACCTCTATAAGGTCACCCCTCAGCCTCCAATGCTCCAGGGAAAATAGCCCCAGTCTATTCTGCCTCTCCCTGTAGCTCAAACCCTCCAACCCTGGCAACATCTTTGTAAATCTTTTCTGCACCCTCTCAAGTTTCACAACATATTTTCAAAAGCAGGGAGACCAGAATTTCACGCAGTATTCCTGACCTTATGATGGAGGAAAGGTCATTGACAAAGCTGAAGATGGTTGGCCTAGGACACTACCCTGACGAACTCCTGCAGAGATGTCCTGAAGCTGAGATGACTGACCTCCAACAACCATAACCATCCTCCTATGTGCCAGCTATGACTCCAACCAGCAGAGAGATATTCCCTGATTCCCCTTGACTCCAGTTTCGCTGGAATCTGCTCAGAATCTAGCTAGGTTGTCAGTTCATTGAGGTCCTGGGGGGAGCTACCCAGCTGTCAAGTGAGACATTAAACTGAGGTCTTGTGTGCCCTTTGGAGTGTGTGTAAAAGATGTGAATAAGAATAGGTATCCTGGCCAATATTTATGCTCAATGAAAACTTCACTAAAACAGATTACCTGGTAATTATGAGATAACAAGGTGTAGAGCTGGATGAACACAGCAGGCCAAGCAGTATCAGAGGAGCAGGAAGGCTGACGTTTCGGGCCTAGACCCTTCTTCAGAAATGGGGGAGGGGAAGGGGATTCTGAAATAAATGGGGAGAAAGGGGGAAGCGGATAGAAGATGGATAGAGGAGAGGATAGGTGGAGAGGAGACAGACAGGTCAAAGACGCGGGGATGGAGCCAGTAAAGGTGAGTGTAGGTGGGGAATTAGGGAGAGTATAGGTCAGTCCAGGGAGGACAGACAGGTCAAGGGGGTGGGATGAGGCTAGTAGGTAGGAGATGGGGGTGGGGCTTGAGGTGGGAGGAGGGGATAGGTGGGAGGAAGGACAGGTTAGGGAGGTGGAGATGAGCTGGGCTGGTTTTGGGGTGCAGTAGGGGGAGGGGAGATTTTGAAGCTTGTGAAATCCACATTGATACCATTGGGCTGCAGGGTTCCCAGGCTGAATATGATTTGCGGTTCCTGCAACCTTCGGGTGGCATCACTGTGGCATTGCAGGAGGCTCAGGATGGACATGTCGTCTGAGGAATGGGAGGGGAAGTTGAAATGGTTCGCGACTGGGAGGTGCAGCTGTTTAGTGCAAACCGAACGTAGATGATTTGTGTAAGTTTGCTGAATACAGATTGGCTGCCATGTTTTCGCCCACAATGCAAAAGTGATTAAACTTTGAAAAAGCTTCTTTGTCTGTGAAGTCCTGAGGACATGATAAGCACTATACAAATGCATGTCAAGACTACGTTATAATATCAGAGATTGCTTGCAATATTAACAGTGAACAGTCTGTATTAAATCTGTTGAGTCACTGTTGTGCTTGGCCACGCAAGTAGATAGGCAGGTAAAGAAGGCATCTGGATGGGTATATGAATAGAAAGGGTTTGGAGGGATATGGGCCAAATGCTTGCCTTTATTGGTCAGGGAATTGAGTACAAAAGTCAGGATGTCAGCTTCATAAGACTTTGGTTAGGCCACACTGAACAGTGTCGCATTCAGGCTGTTTGCCATGTTACAGGAAGGATGTGGAGGCTTTGGAGAGGGTGCAGAAGAGGTTTACCAGGATGCTGCCTGGACTAGAGGGTATGAGCTATAACGAGAGGCTAGAAAAACTCGGGTTGTTTTCTCTGGAGCAGCGGAGGCCGAGGGGAGACTCGATAGGAGTTTATAAAATTATGAGATCATTGATAGGGTTGATGGTCAGAATTTTCTTCCCAGAGTCAAAATGTCTAAAACTAGGGGGCAAGCATTTACAGTGAGAGGGGTAGAGTTCAAAGGAGACATGAGGGCAAGTTGTATTACACAGAGAGTGGTAAGTGTCTGGAACATGCTACTGGGGTGGTGGTGGAGGCAGATACAACAGGGGTATTTAGGGGCATTTAGATGAGCACATGAATATGAAGGGGATGGAGGGTTATGGACCAAGGGCAGGCAGAAGGGATTCGTTTAATTTGCCATCAAGTGTGGCACAACATCATGGGCCAAAGGGCCTGTTCCTGTGCTATACTGTTCTATGCTACACTTGGAAGAGCAGTTGAACTGGATTTGCATGGCACATTGCAAAATTTTCCAAAATCCTTCACAGCAATGTTATGAAAGTTGATGCTGTTACGAATGGAACTACAGGGTCAGGTGCGGGAGGTTTTAAGGAGCAATGTGAAGGAAGAGAGTGACCTAAAGAGGCAGAAATTTTAAGGGGGGGTTTTCCACAAATTGTGGCCTCCCACGGGGGCTGAAGGCATGGCCACCAGCGACATACAAGTGATGGAGCACAGAGTGATGGGAGTGCTGGAGAAGAGATGGAGGGAGATTACAGATAGGCTGACGGTGGAGGGAGAATACAATGTTTACATTGAGGTCTTAGCAGACAAGGAGCCAAGTTAGTGACTGAGGGTGGAGGCGAGAGGCAGCGTTTCGAAAGAGTTGCAGATCAGCAACTTCCCTCAGAAGCAACCCGGAGACCAAGTGTTGGAGGGCATCCTGTGTTTTCTTATTGTATTGCAGACAGAAAGGGAAGGCCCCACAAAGGCCTCAGAGGTTAGACAGCCATCTGTGCAACAAAGAGCGAATACTAACAGGCAGCACGGAACATCTTAGAGCGTTTAAAGGAATGACAGCGAAAAGGTTTGGAGGGTGGGGAACATGGTATCTTGTTTAGTTCAATCCCTTTCTGCTTCAATAGAGCTTATTCTTTGACCCTTTTGTCTCCCTTGTGTGCTTGGTCACTTGGAGGAATCCATGCTAAATAGATACAGCTCCGAAATCAGTATTGCCTGGCTGTGCCTTTGTCCGGAGTGAGCTTCTCCTGCTGCATATCGTCGCTGTCTCCCTTTCTTCATTGTGGCAGCCACTCTCGGCCTACAAGGACAGGCTTCAATGCGAAGCTAAACCCTTTCTGAGAAGCAATGAACAAGGGAAGTTGGAGGGTAGCACAATGCTGGCATTGGGCAGACGGGTTGCTTTGGAGTTTTCTGAGGGTTTGGAACTGTGAGTTGGAATGGCACTGCCCACTCTTGTTATTTTCAGCTGCCCTGTCCTGCTTCTATTTGTTAATCGATCCCTATTTCTGGACCTGGCCTCAGGAAGAAATGGGTTGGGGACGGTATGAGTGGGGGAGGCAACAGGAGTGCAACAGGAGTGTTAACGACAATCATCTGGGGCAATGAGAGCAAACCTGGCCTTGTTTTTTTTTTAATGGATTTATGGGACGAGGGTATCACTGTCCAGGCTCGCATTTACTGCCTATCTCTAATTGCCCAGAGGACAACTCAGAGTCAACCACTGTGGGTCTGGAGTTATATAGAGTTTTACAGCACGGAAACAGACCAATTCATCCATACCAACCAGATATCTAAATTAATCTAGTCCCATTTTCCAGCATTTGGCCCATACCCCTCTGAACCCTTCCTATTCAGGTACCATCCAGATGCCTTTTAAATGTTGCAATTGTAGAAACCTCCACCACTTCCTCTGGCAACTCATTCGATACACACACTACTCTCTGTGTAAAAAAGTTGCCTTTTAGGTCCCTTTTAAATCTTTCCCCTCTCACCTTAAACCTACATCCTCTAGTTTTGAGGAAAAGACTTTGCCTACTCACCTTATCTATTCCCCTCATCATTTTATGAACATCTAGAAGATCACTCCTCAGCGTCTGATGCTCTAGGGAAAATAGCCCCAGTCTCTTCGGCCTCTCCCTAAGCTCAAACCCTCCTACGCAGGTCAAACCAGGCAAGGATGGCAGATTTCCTTCCCTAAAGGACATTAGTGCACAAGATGGGTTTTTCCTGACAATTGGCCAATGGTTTCATGGTCATCATTAGACTTCTAATACCAGATTTTTATTGAATTCAAATTCCACCATCTGCCATCGCAGGATTCAAACCCAGGTCCCCAGAACATTACCTGGGTCTCCAGATTAATAGTCTAGCGATAATAACCACTCGGCCATCACCTACCCAAACTTGTAATGTGCTCCAATGACCTCAAAGTCACATTTGGGAATGTGATTATATGCAGTAAAGCAAATAGCTCATCTCCAGCAGCTTGAAATATTTATTTGGGAGATGCCTATCCATTCTGTTCTCTCATTCAACCTTTCTCTGCTTGTTTAATCACTGTCTCTTGCTTTTGCTCCCATAGTCTTCCCTACCCACACTAACTCACATTCTCAAAGCTTTTCTTGCTCATTCATTCTACTTCCTCTCTGTGCTTTTGGGCTGTATTCTCAACTTTTCCCTCCCTTTTACCATCTGTGACCCTCTCCATCTCTCCACTTTTGCTCTCTCCTTATCTCTCCCTGTCCTTCAGAGTCACAGGGATGTGTCGTGCCTAATATCATAGTTTCAAATAGAAGGCTCAAGCCTCGTGCCTTCAGGAAATCTGGTAAAGACGTGCCCTGAGTTACTTTTCAATGCGGTCTCCCAGACAGAGAAATTAAAAGTCACGGGATCACAGGGGGTGGTGAGGCAGCTTCTGTCCGAACTGTGTGTTACAAAACACACTGTTTAAGGCCCAGAGTTAGTCTGCCCAATAGAACAAGATTCATCGGTTAAAAGAGGAAATCAAACTTAATACTAATTCTGAAAACAAAAGCCTATGAAACCACAGGTTCACCAAATAGGAAGATTTACAAATTGTTGGTTTAGGAACAAGAACTCTTAGGAAGGATAGAGATAAATGCGAGGTGTTGCATTTTGGTAAAACAAATCAGAGCAGGACTTGCACAAATAATGGGAGGTTCCTGGGGAGTGTTGCCGAACAAAGAGAGCTTGGGGTGCAGTTTCATAGTTCCATAAAAATGGAGTCGCAGGTAGACAAGGTGGTGACAAAGGCATTTGGCAATACCTGTTTTTATTACTGGGCAGTGCATTGAGTACAGGAGTCGGGAGCTCATGTTACAGCTGTACAGGACATTGGTTAGGCCACTTTTGGATTACTGCATTCAATTCTGGCTTCCCTGCTATAGGAAAGATGTTGTTAAACTGGAAAGGATTCAGAAAAGATTTACAAGGATGTTGCTGGGGTTGGAGGGTTTGAGCTACAGGGGTAGGCTGAATAGGCTGAGGCTATTTTCCCTGGAACATCGGAGGCTGAGGGGTGACCTTATAGAAGTTTATAAAATCACGAGGGGCGTGGATAGGATGAATAGACAATGTCTTTTTCCTAGGGTAGGGGAGTCCAAAACTAGAGGGCATATGTTTAAAATGAGAGGGGAAAGATTTAAAAGGGATTAAGTGGCAATTTTTTCATGCAGAGGGTGGTGTGTGTATGGAATGAGCTGCCGGATGATGTGGTGGAGGCTGGTACAATTATAACATTTAAAAGACATCTTGATGGGTACATGAATAGGAAGGATTTAGAGGGATATGGGCCAAATGCTGGCAAATGGGACTAGATTAATTTAGGATATCTGGTCAGCATGGACAAGTTGGGCTGAAGGATCTGTTTCTGGGCTGTACAATTCTATGGCGCTATGGCTGTATGATAGAGATGGATGGATGGATAGATATAAAAAAAAGAAAAAAAGGGTAAGTTGATAGAAAAATAGAGAGAGATGGACAGATAGCAAGAATGAAAGAAAGATAGGAGCAAGACAAGTGGCTAGAAAGGAAATTTGATTGATAGGTAGAAATAAAGGTAAGTAGATAGCTAAATAAATAGTCAATTCAATAATTTAATGATAGATATATGGTGGTAAATACCTATGCATATAGATTTTTACTGATAAAGACTTTAGCAGAGAAACCTGGAGAAATCGGGAGTTGGGTGATATTTAATTATAAAAGCTAATGGATAGTGATTAGTGCAGCCTGGGCAAGTGACTAGCTCTGTCTTTCTCCCATTCCACCCCATTGTCTGCAGCTTCCTTTATTGCCCTGTTCTCTCCTCTCCCATCGCTTTGTGTTCTCTCCAAAGAAACATCATCCACCCCCACCACCCCCCCAACCCCCGCAGCACCGAGCCTGCTATTAGGGTCCGTGTCACTGATCAGGGCTAATCTCAAGCAGACTAATTCATTTACAAACTCCCTCATTTCCAAATGAAAGCCCTGGCACACTCTCCGCCACTAACTCTCGCTCGGTTATTCTCCGACCTCGAAGACTGAGGGTGATTGAGCAGAGAAACCTTACCCATCAGCTGCAGCCTCTTGAAGCTGCTAATCCTCCTGCTGTCTGCACCATCCACGCACGCCCCCATCTCCCTCATTGCAAGTTGCTGCTTTACTTCCACTGGGAGCAGGTGGAAAGAGGTTTCTCCTTCCCCCACAATTCCACCTTCAGTCTCTGTGTACCCCCCCTCCCCTCCACTCCAATCTCACCCCACCCTCATATGGCTCCCACTTCAACAATGCCTTCATGGTGCTTAATAGGATATAAATAAAGTGCCCTACTGTGCACATTCTCCAGACACACTTCTGGTCCCTCTTTGTGTTGTTAAGGTGTGAGGACAGAGATTCTGATTACTTTATGTCATTCTGTGAACTGCTTTAGATTCAACCAGAGATAGATCCCTTTCAATGCTGACTGTCTCCCCTACCTCAGTCTCTCTCTCTTTCTCCTTCTCTCCTTGTCAGGGTTCAGGTCTTAGGCACTAATTCTAGGTCCAGACTGATGGACATGTTCTGAGGGAATGCCCCAAAGAGAGAGAGGCCCCATCTCTTGACTGAGATGTTAAACCCTTAGGTCAGTGTAAGAGAGCCCCTGGTTCTATTTTGAAGAAGAATCTGGGGGTGTCCTGCCCAGTAGCCTGGCTAACATTTGCCCCTCAGCCAAAACAGAATGGATTATCCCGTTAGTCCATGTGATTTATTATCGTCGCATGTACCTAGGTACAGAAAAAAGTTTTGTTTTGTGACCAGTACAGGCAGATCATACCATAGAAAGTGCATTAGGGTGATAGAAGAGAGCGAGGAATACAATGTTACGGCTGCAGAGCAGCTGCACGAAGAGCGAGATCAACATTAAATGTAAGATTTGAGAGGTCCATGCAGAAGTCTAATAACAGCGGGTAAGAAGCTGTTCTCGAATCTGTTGGTACATGCGTTTAAGTTTTTGTACCCTCAGTTTGTGTGATCTTGCTGTGCACCAATTGGCCATTGTGTTGCCCACATGACAACAGTGACTGGGCTCCAAGGGTACTTTGCTACCTGTAAAATGCCTTCCTTGTCCTGAGCTGGTGGAAGGTGCTATATAAACGCCAGATGCTGAGACCATTTTTCTTCGAGGCCTATCCTGTCTACATTATCCATCTTCATTCAAACTGGAGGCCTGGGCCATCAACGAAATAACTTGCATAAAGGACAGTACAAAATTTACAGAAGGGCTGGGGTGAAAAGATGATTTTTAAGAAGTATTTTGATGAAGAGTGAAAGGACGCAAATGGTTTTCCACCCTAAACATAGATCCATATTGGTTCAGCCACACCCTAACGTTAAACTTCTCATCCTTGTTTTCAAATCCCTTTATGACTTTGCCTCTTTCCCTCCTCTAGAGCCTTCTCCTGCCCTACAATAATGCCCCAAGTCTCCCAACATCTCCAATTCCTTCCTTTTGCTCAGCGTTGATTTTTGGCAGCCGTATCTTCGGTTACCTGGGCCCTAAGTTCTGGAGTTCCCTCCCTAAACTTCTTTGCCTCTCTCCCCTCTGCTCCTTAAATCCAGTCCTTCGAAATCGCCCCATCAACCCGTCTAACTTGTCCCCATGTGGTGTGGTGTCAATGTTGTTGGATTATGTTACTTGGATGAGCCCTGGCATGTAATGCTGAGAAATAACGCTTTATCAATGCAAGTTGTGTTGGTGAAGGAGTTTTAGAAGAGTTTGGGGGCAGTTGGAGATTTGGTCACCAGAGATGGGGGGGGAGCGGGGGAGCATGTGGAAGGCCTGGTTGGGGTGTGGGTGTGATGGAGGGTCATGAACAGAGATGGGAGATGCTAAGATTATGAAAGACAGGGAAGGAAATGGGGATGCGGGGATGGTCACAGAGGATAATGAAGAGGAGGTAAACAAGGGTGGGGATGGGGAAACGAGCTGGGGAGGAGAAGTAGCTGGAGGGGCAACAGTCCGGTACTGAAACATTATAACAAGGTGTGGAGCTGGATGAACACAGCAGACCAAGCGGCATCAGAGGAGCAGGAAAGCTTGACGTTTCGGGCCTAGACCCTTCATCAGAAATGACTAGTGATTCAGAAATCAGATTTCTGATGAAGGGTCCAGGCCCGAAATGTCAAGCTTTCCTGCTCCTCTGATGCTGCTTGGCCTGCTGTGTTCATCCAGCCCTACACCTTGTTATCTCGGATTCTCCAGCATCTGCAGTACCTATTATCTCTGCTGAAACGTTAACTCTGTTTTTACCTTCACAGATGCTGCCAGACCTGCTGAGCTTTTCCAGCAACTTTGTTTTTGTGCCATCCTTACCTGGTCTGACCCACATGTGACTCCAGACCCACAGCAATGTGGTTGACTGTAAACTGCTGTCTGGCCAATTAGGGATCGGCAATAAATGCCTAGCCAGCGATGCCCTCATCCCATGAATGAATTGCTTAAAAAGTTCTTGTGGAGTAAGTGCAGACATGGTGCTGTGCAGCTTGGAGCTATTTTACGTGCGTGGGATTATAGCACGGTGAGAATACTAGCCTAATGATGCACTAATGCTCTAAAGACACAGGGTCAAATCCCAAAGCAGCAGTTTAAATTCAATTAAGAAGTCTGAAATAAATTGCTGATCTCAATAATAGTGACTATGTATCAATGGGATTGTAGTGAAGTCTCTCCTCATTAACGAAAGGGGACGAAATCTCCCGTCCTAACACTGCCTGCCGTATACGTGACTCCAGCCCGACATCAAAATTGACTCTTAACCACCCCTCTGCAAAAGGCTCAGTTGCAAAGGCAGACAATAAATGCACCCAACCCCACCATCTTCAATGCTTAGAATCGATATAAACATTCAGCCACCTAAAAGGGCAGGTAGGGTGAAGATTTCAACTTGAAAGGCAGCACCTCTGGGAGTGTGGCACTCCCCTGGCATTACGCTGAGGGTAATCCCACTTTCTGTATTATGCCCACATTCCAGGAGCGGGATTCGAACCTGCAGCCTTCTGCCTCAAGCACAGTGTGTGCCAACAAGCTGCGGGAGAGGGAGGGGAGAGAGAGAGAGCTTAGTCGCAAGGAGATTCATATCTGTGTAAAGGGACAAAGCCCCCAGAAAAAGCGACAGCTTGCTTTTTGAGCCCTGTGTTGACCTCACGTATTGAATGTTTGTCAACAGGTATTTCATGCTTGCAAGCAAACTTATTCCTGACAACACAAGAGGCATTAAGGTATTATAAATTGGGTGCCCCCGCTCTTTCAAGCAGAGAGCTGGAGTAGTTCAATCAGACTTGGCTGTAAGCCATCTGTCCATTTGCTTTCTAAATTAGCTGTATAGATTGGGCCATACTTGAGTGATTCCATTCTCAGTATAAGAGCTTTCTACACCATTCAGGAGATGACAAGCCAGCAGCAGTTGATAATGAAAGACTTTACCCATCTGTCCTGGTTTCCTGGGGAGGGGGGAGGGTGAAGGGGAGGGCTGGGGACCAAGAGAGCAACCATCACCTGATCGGCTTTTTTCAAAGTTGTATAGCTGCCCAGGCCTTCAGCCCCATCGTTGCCAGGGTTACCGTGAATCCCAGTTCGGAGTAAACACTCAGAACACCTTCAAGAGACACTCAGATTTCGAAAATAGGCCGTGACTCTTCAAGGCCAGCTCCTCACAAGAGCAGATATTCCTCACTGCTCGAGGGACTGCATAGACAGAGTGACTTTTTTCAGGGGGTGGGGTAGTGAATGTTCTCACAGAGGCAAAAGATGTCACCATTTTGTACGATGAGCTCCCACAAACAGGGGAAAAGAAAGATGAATCAGGATCGTGCATATTTCTGGTTAAGCATGTTAACTTCATCAGTCACGTTCCCTCCAACATTAGGTCAGAAGTGTGATTCTTGTGGTGCAGTGGTAGTGTTCCCATCTCTGAGCTAGAAGGCCTGGGTTCAAGTCCCACCTTGCTCCTTATCATAGAATCACTACAGTGTGGAAACAGGCCCTTCAGCCCAACAAGTCCACACCAACCCTCAGAGCATCCCACCCAGACCCATCCCCCTAACCCATACATCCCTGGACACTATGGGCAATTTGGCATGGCCAATCCACCTAGCCTGCACATCTTTGGACTGTGGGCAGAAACCCACGCAGATACAGGGAGAATGTGCAAACTCCACACAGACAGTGACCGAGGCCGGAATCAAACCCGGGTCCCTGGTACTGTGAGGCAGCAGTGCTAGCCCCTGAGCCACTGTGCTATGTGTCGTAGCATCTCAGAAAGTATCTCCAAGTTCAATGGGCAATATAGAGAGAAACCTGGACCTTTAATTCAAAGGAAATGGAGTATAAAAATAGAGAAGTCTTGTTAAAATCGTACATGGCACGAGTCAGACCACACCTGGAATGTTGTGAACAGCTTTGAGACCCTTACCTAAGATATACTGGCATTGGAGGGAGTAGAGTTATGAGTTATATCTTAAGAGGAAATGTTGTGTAGGCTGGGCCTGTACTCATTGGAATTTAGAAAAACAAGACGTGGCTTTATTGAAACATACAAGATTCTTAGGGGACTTGATAGGGTAGATGCAGAGAGGTTGCTTCCCCTTGTGGGAGAGTGTAGGGCTAGAGGACATCATCTTAGAATAAGGGGTAGCTCAAAGACAGAGATCAGGAGGTATTTTATCTCTCCGAGGGTTTTGAATCAGTGGAATTCTTGATAGCAGAGTGTTTTCGAGGCTGGGTCATTAACTTTGTTCCAGACTGGGATGGACGGGTTTTTAATCAGGAAGTGGGAGGGGAGGTTGCTGGGTGCGAATCAAGGGTTATGGGGAAAAAGCAGGAAAGTGGAGTCGAGAGTTATCAGATCAGCCATGATTTCATTGATTGACCTGCAAACTGGATGGGCTGAATGGCCTTTTTATGTCTTATGGCCCTAATTGCAGACATTTGTTAACCATTGCAGGGTGTTCAGTACCAATCAGCACTTTCCAGATACTGAAGCAGAGCCAGCTTCTGTGTAACTTGGGCGATCCATGGTAAATAATGTTGGCACAAGCATCAGCCAATGATCATGTCCGACACAAAACCGAATCTCCATGACATTCAATGGCATTGTTTCAATCCCCAAGATCAAAATATTGGATGTTAAAACCGAACTGGACTGGCCACATCAATTTTTCTGAAGAAGGGTCCAGACCTGAAACATCAGCTTTCCTGCCCCTCTGATGCTGCCTGGCCTGCTGTGTTCCTCCAGCTCCACACTGTGTTATCTTAGCCATGTGGCTACAGGAGTGGGTTGGAGGTTAGGAATCCTGCAGCAAGTAACTCATCTCCTGATTCCCCTCTGTCTGTCCACCATCGACAAAACAACAGGTATAAGTCAGGAATGTGGTGGAATATTCGCCACTTGCCTGGATGGGTGCAGCTCTGAACAACACTCAAGAAGCTCGACACCATCCAGGACAAAGTAGCCTGTTTGATTGGCATCACATCCACCAACTTCAAGATTCACTCCCTCCACCAAGGATACAGAGTGGCAGCAGTGTGTACCATCTACCAAACACACTTAACAGCAAAATCCAAACCTGCAAACTCCATCTCTTAGAAGTACAAGGGCAGCAGATACATGGGAACTCCAACCCCAGCACATTCCCCTCTAAGCCACTCCCTGCCCTGACTTGGAAATATATTGTCATTCCTTCACTGTCCTCGGTCAAAGTCCTGGAAGTCCCTTCCCAACAGGACTGAGAGTGTCCCTACAACACTTTAGTGCAGCAGCTGACCCACTTTCTCAAGGGGCAGATTGGAATGGGCAGCACATGTGACCTGGATAGTAACACACCCATAAATAAATTAGCAAGTAAGAATCTTTCAAATTTTAGCTGCAGTTCAGTGTGTAGCAGTCTTTAAATTAGAAAATTATTGTTTAAAATCCCATTCCTGAGGCTTCAGCATAAAAATCAAAGCACAGTGGCCCAGCGGTTAGCATTGCTGCCTCACAGTGCCGGGGACCCAGGTTCGAATCTACCCTCAGGTGGAGTTTGCATGTTTTTTTACCCTGTGTGTGCATGGGCTTTCCTCCGGGTGCTCCAGTTTCCTCCCACAGTCCAAAGATGTGCAGGTTTGGCCATGCTAAATTGTCCCATAGTGTCCAGGGTGGGTTGATTAGCTATGGGATATGCAGGGTTACAGGGAAAGGGTAAGGAGTGGTTCTGGGTGGGATGCTCTTCAGGCGGTCAGTGTGGACTTGATGGGCTGAATGGCCTGCTTCCACATTGTAGGGATCTATGAAGGCTCACATTCCAGTGCAGTGCTGCGATTGATAAAGTCAAACATCACACGACACCAGACTATAATCCAACAGGTTTATTTGAAATCACAAGCTTTCGGAGTGCAGCCCCTTCGTCATGTGCAGTGAGAGGGGAGCACACAAACACACACAGTTTATAGGCAGAGAGCTCAAAGGATCATACAACTGGTGTGAGTGAACTGAGTTCTTAAGAAGGGTGACTCGACCCAAAATATTAACTCTGACTTCTCTCCAGCTGCTGCCAGACCTGCTGAGTTTCTCCAGCAGTTTCTGTTTTTGTCCCCAGAACATAACCTGGGTCTCTGGATTAACAGTCCAATGATAATACCACTCGGCCATCATCTCCCCATGGATATAGCAGTGTCGTACTGAACCAAGCAGGACAAAAAGCTCACGTTCAATCCTTCATGGATTAACGCAATATCTGGCCTTTACTGTGCATTTAGTGCGGAGCCCCTGAACTGAGGATAAGTGGGGTCAATGAGGTCGAAAACAGAACATTTTGACGAGTCAATACAGTGTGGAGCTGGAGGAACACTGCAGATCAGGCAGCATCAGAGGAGCAGGAAAGTCGACATTTCGAGTTTACACGCTTCGTGAGGAGGGTCCTGATGAAGGGTGCAAACCTGAAACATCAGCTTTCCTGCTCCTCTGATGCTGCCTGACCTGCTGTGTTCCTCCAGCTCCACATTGTATTGACACTGACTCCAGTATCTGCAGTTCTTGCTGTCTCCTAGTCGCATTTTGAGGATTTCAATATTCCTGTTACCTATGACACTGGACAGGAGGGCTTGCATTTTTAAATAGCTGGGATTTAAAGAACAGGACTCTGGCAGTGTCAAATTCCGACAGCTGCAGAACTCAGGCTAGGGCTCCTGGAAGGCATGTGAAGCCATTTAGCCTATCCTGCCTGTGCTCTTCTCTGCAAGGGTCAATCACCTATCTCCTCATTACCCACTCTTTCCTGATAAAGCCAGTAAGATTTTCCCCAATTATTCCATTCAATTTTGAAAACCACAAATCTGATCCTACCACACTCAGTTCTGGACCCTAACCACTCACTGTATAATAAGGTTTTTCCTAACTGGGCTGTTGATCGTTTGCTATTGAACATAAATCAGCATCCAGCCAGGAGACCTGGGTTCAAATCCCACCTGCTCCAGAGGTGTGTAATAACATCACTGAACAGGTTGATTAGAAAATATAAATCAAAGTGTCCTCAACCTTCCCTTTTCCAAAGAGGACAGCCCCAGCTTCACAAACTGATCTACATGACTCAAGTTCCTTAATCCTGCAACTACTCTGGCAAATCTTTTCCGCACCTGCTCCAATACCATTCCAACTCTCATTGGGAAGGAGAGGGAAGTCGTACAAAAGGAAAAAGGACGCACGCAGACAAAACTCTGTACCAAGTTCAAAAGAACGTAATTGCTTTATTTGAAGTAACAATCCCATTGAGATGGTAACTGCTAAAAAACTTCTGTACAAGGGGGAGTGTTCTATTGTCCTGTGAATCCACATGCAAATAAAAAAAATTGAATTAGACACAATGTCTTCATTCTGCAACGTCAGTTACAATAGTGTTTAAATGAACTGTATGCAATTTTACACATTATATAATTTATAGAGCTTTCTCCCCCCCTTTATTTTACAAAGATCTCTGTTGCTGAACTTTTAACATTTTGCAGAATTCTGGTGGATTAAAAGTGGTGGTCTTTTGATAACATCGTAGGGTTCCATTTTATTTTCAGGCACATATTTTACAAGATTTGGTCATCTTTGGGTCAAGTCCCAAGTGGAAATTTAAAGAGCTTTTTGCAGTCACAGGGGTGGTCACTACTAGCCAGATCAGCCATCCAGTTATCACAATAGCAATGACAAGATGCAACTTAGCACCAAACGCAGAGATTCAACTTCTCAAAACAATCTGTAAGCTGCCTGGTGGACCAAAGCTGTGCTCAATCCACCACTTCCCACTGTCCCCCCAGATGCTCCGCTTATCACAGTTTCTGAATGACTCCATACTGATGCAAAGCTTCACATATTTCAGGTACTCCCAGAGAGTTTTATATTAGTTGTGGAACTTCTTGCATGTTTGGATAACACCTAGAGAAGTGGGAGACAGAAATGTTCATCTCGAGCATTCTAGCACATGCTCAGCATGGTCTACCATGCCATACTGTAGCAATCACTCCCTCTGTAGCAGTATGCATGCTACATACCATTGTTTCTAGTTTGGTAAAAAGTCAGAAGTCACAGCGACACCAGGGTTATAGTCCCAACAGGTTTATTTGAAATCACAAGCTTAATGACTTCACCAGACAAAGGAGCAGCGCTCTGAAAGCTTGTGTTTTCAAATAAACCTGTTGGGACAATAACCTGGTGTCGCTGTGACTTCTGACTTTGTCCACCCCAGTCCAACACCAACACCTCCACATCATGACTGATTAGTAATTATAGCGGTAGTTCAATCAGCTATAGGTGATCGCTAGGGTGATGCTGCATCAATGCTACATCTGATTCCCTGTTGCAGCATTCACACCAATCACCTTGAGGTACGTGTCACCAGGTGTGTCGCTGTAGCTTTCCCTTGACTCGAGTTGAGGCAGCCAAGCCAATTTTCTTGCTCCCAGCCAAATAAAGCCAACAGTTTTAGCTATCAATAGTCCTCAGAGTGTTCGATGTGGATAATATCTTGGGTTTTAGTTTCTTGTGCTTTGTGGTGAGAAGTGTCAGTGAATTGTTGTACCGTTTTGAGTGTGCAGAGCGTGTCCTGGAAGGTCCTTCACACAAGGAAGTCACAGGCGGACTGACAGTGCTTCAGGTTTCAGGAACACAGAATCTACATCGAATCCCAATGCAGATGTTTGGAAGTGGTCTTGCGCTCTTGGGAATCTCCCATTCAGGCTTTTATTACATTCAGGATCTGATTAACTTTGACCTGGGCAGGAGGTGTTTCAAAGCGTCAGTTTATTGAAAAACCCAAAGCAAACAGTATCTGAAATAAATTAAACAATATTATTTACAACTTGAATGTTGGTTGTCCTTGTGCCTAGCTTGCACACACGCTGCGGAGAAATATCACTTGAGTCAACACACCTTGACACTGAGTCTCATCTTTGTTTCAAATCTTTCCATGATGTGGAGGTGCCGGTGGTGAACTGAGGTGGACAAAGTCAGAAGTCACACAACACCAGGTTATAGTCTAACAGGTTTATTTGAAAGCACAGGCTTTCCCAGCACTGCTCCTTCATCAGGTGAAGGGTAAAATCCTTCCATGTACTGTCCACCTCCCATGACTCTGTAAGCCGCACCCTGTTTCACTAAGCCCCTCCCCTGACCAGTTAATCCCTGCCCCTTAGCCTGCAAACCCCACCCCTGACTTTGCAAGCTGCTCCTGCACTGGGAGATTTCCTTGCTCCTCCAATTCTAACTTCCTGCTTGTCCCTGTTTTTTTTTAACCTCACCATCAGTAGTAGCACATTCCTGCCCTGAGATCTGGATTTCCCCCCTAAACCCTATCCCCATCTGTCCCTACTCCTTTAAGACACTTCTTCAAATTCCCCAGCTTGGTTAGCAACAGATCCTGGCTATAACAGATTTAAAAAATGAGAAATCATTTCACAACTTTCAATTTGTAGTTTAAGGGCCTTTAGCCTAAAGTCTGGACAACAGGAGAAAATCTGATCATGTGATCCCAATCAATTCTAGAGCTTTAAACGCCAGCCTTCCTGAAGAAAATGTCCAACCTTGCACCTCTGGTTCACTGTTGCTAATTTCTCACCCTTTCACCCACTCCAATCAGACAGCAGGGAATTAAAGACAAGTGGCATTAGTGATCACCTCACTGAGTGGGATGGGAATGATCCAGGTAGGAACCCAGTGAGGGACATCTCCTGCAAAATTCAAATATTTTCTCAAATTTTCAAAACCCAAATCCAACGTCCATTTTGAACTCAAGATCCAGTTTTGTCATGGCACTTGCATAAATAGAAGCTTGTGATTTCAAATAAACCTGCTGGACTATAACCTGGTGTTGTGTGACTTCTGACTTTGTCCACCCCAGTCCAACACCAGCACCTCCACATCATGGAAAGATTTGAAACAAAGGTGAGCCTTGTACAAGAAGTGTATGGCACAGTGTCAAGGCATGTTGACTCAAATGGTATTTCTCCTTGGCGTGTTTGCAAGCTAGGCAGAAGGACAACCAACATTCAAGTTGTAAGTGTTCCTTTTAATTTAAAGAAACCTCCCCTTCTCGCTGGGAAGTGGAGGACACTCACTGCATCCTCCTTTCCCACCCATACCTCACTCAAGCAGACATGAGAGAGTCTGGAAAGTTGACTGTCAATATGCTATCCGACTGTGTGGGCCAGAACGTTGTCACCTTTTACCAACCCCTTGTCCACCCCCAGACAAACATAGTTAGGAAGGGATTGTTAGGGATAATTGCAGGATTTGAATTTCAGAGGGGGAACGGTAAGGGTGAATCATGGATATTAGGCTAAAATCAGATCAGCCATTAGGTTGGAAGGACTGACTGGCGTTCTCTTGTCCATTTGGGCAAAACTTCAAACTTCATGTGTATCCCACATGAAACATATGCTGGCATGATCAGAGGCTGGGATTGGTGAAGAGATGACAGGAAGTGACCAGCAGCAGAAATGGCAGCTGATTCCTTTCCATGATGGTCTATCTTATCCCATCTCAGGAATAGGAGCATCATTCATTGCTCTTAAAACAGGCCCAGCTGCCCCCATTTCAGAACAATTTGACTTTTGCAAGTTTTCTGAACAGAACAAGTTGCCAAACACATGTTTATGGAGGTACCACATTACAGCAGACAAACAGAAGCCAATAAGGAAATATTTGACAATTCAAGATGTGACATAGCAATAATGTCACGGGATTAGTAATCCAGAGGATACTGGCTCTGGGGATCTGAAACAAAACCAAAACAAAGTGCTGGAGAAACTCAGTAGGTCTGGCAACATCTGTGATGACGGAACACAATTAACATTTCGAGTCCAGTGACCCATCTTCAGAATTTCAAATCCCATCATGGCTGCTGGTGGAATTGAATAAATAACATTGAAATGTCATAAAGGATGGCACAAACCCTCAAATTAAAGCAAAATACTGGTGGACATTGGATTTCTGAAATGAAAAAGACTGGAGAAATTCAATAGATCTGGCAACATTCGTGGAGGAAGAAACTGAGTTAATGTTTTGAGTCCAATATGACTCTTCAGAATGTATGTAAAAACTCATCAGGTTCACTGGTGTACTTAAGGGAGAAGTGTCTGTCCTGTGAGTGACTCCAGACCCACAGCAAATGCTTAACTTTTTAAAGTGTCCTCTGAAATGGCCTAACAAGTCCCTCATTTCAAGGGCAAGTAGGGTTAGACAACAAATACTGGCCTTACCAATGACAGCCAACCTCCTGTAAGCGTAACAAGTGTCAACCACAAAACGACATTCACAGATTGAGAAAACAGTTCTGAGGAGGGGTCACCGGACCCGAAATGTTAGCTTCTCTTTCTCTCCACAGATGCTGCCAGACCTGCTGAACTTTTCTAGGAATTTCTATTTTTGTTTCTGCTTTACAGCATCTGCAGTTCTTTTGCTTTGCCCCACAGATTAAGATCTGGCATTGCCAGGGGTAAAAAACTCACACGGAGTCTGAAAATCAGGGGTAAAACGAGAGTTTAGAAAAAATTATAGGCAACCCCTCAAAACTGAGCACCTCAACTTGATATTCCACTACATTTGGGGTTCCTGAGAAAAGCCTTCCCGTTTCCCTGTCACTTTCAATTCCTTCACACTCCCCACTTCCCACATCCTCCCACCCCTTCCCGGGAATAGGCAGCTAATTCCTGCCCATTCTGGGTTGGAAGTTTGGAGGAGAGGGAGTAGGGGGTGATAACCTTGACACATGGTGAGGAATCCTAACCACAATCCAAGCAGGGAGGGGAGCCTATTGTATATGTGTGTTGTTGGGGTGGGGTGGGGGGGTGGGTTGCAATTGTAAACGAGCAACCCAGAAACATCCAGAATTGAACCTGCAAGGAGGGCCAAGTTACAACTTCTCCCCCAAATAAGCCAAAGGGGGCACTTCAAATTCAACTTGTTCATTTTGATAGAAATAACATGAGTTTGATCACCACTAATGCACAGTGGCAGCATTCAAAGTATTGGCTATCAGCTCATATCAGTTTGTGATCAGATTACCCAGGGCCATTGTCAATCATTTATACCTTTCAGACTCAATATCTGTTAGGAATCCAACCCTTTTCAAACTCATTAATGTGACCATCTATCTTTAGGCATAAAACTCGCCCACTGTTCTAATTTGACTTCATTCACTTAACTACTCGCTTTTGCTAAATTCTACATTATAAAAGATAGCTCACCACTGCCACACCAAACCCACAACTGAAGGACAAGGGCAGCTGATACGTGGGAACACCACATCCCCCAAGTTACCTTCCAAGTCACTTGCCATCCTGACTTGGAAATATTTCACCATTCCCTCAGTGTCACTGGGGCAAAATCCTGGAACTCCCTCCGTTAACAGCATTATGAGTGTAATTACACCCCAAGAACTGAACCAGTCAAGGAGGCAGTTCACCACCACCTTCTCTGTCACAATTAGGGGTTGGTAATAAATATGAACCTACAACTCACGAATGCATAAAAAAAATCCAGGAATCACAATAGTTGGATAGCATCTGAATGGGTGTACGAATAGGAAGGATTTACAGGGATATAGGCCAAATGCTAGCAAATGGTCAGATTGGGAAGTCTGGTCAGCATGGACAAGTGGAACCAAAGGGTCTGCTTCCATGCTGTATAACTCTATGGCTCTAAATCATTTTTATCATAAAATTTATTATTAGAGAAAATTGAATTTTGCAAACTTTACAGACGTAGAGTCTAAAATAATTGACAATGGCCGATCACAAAATCATATATAAGCTGATAGAACGGCCCAGTACTTTGGATTTCCAAATCATGGGTTTAACATTTCAGACTTACCTCTTTCTCACTCACGGTCCTGGGTGATTTTTACCGGAACCTTTTCCGTGGAGTTGTCTCTCTAGGAGGCAAAGGCTTGGAACTGGCCATCCTCTTGCGTCTTGGGAAGAAGTCTGCAGAAATGGAGGGAGAGATTTAACACGGCTGTGTGTGCACACATCAGAGCAACACTTGAATTTAGCAAGGGGCAGCTTTTGAAAAACAAGGTGTGGACTGGAACTTCAAAAACATTGAGATCTGGCGTCACGTAGTGTAGTAAAGCCGAATCCCCACCCCACAAAAAAAAACTTCCAACTCACTCATCAAAGCAAGTACAGCCGAGCTGCCAAGTTTGTTTTTCCTTTTTTCCTGCCAAATTCGATTTTCGCCGCCACCCTAAACATCCCTCCCACCAAAAAAAAATCTACAAACTACAGATAAATTGGGCATTTTTTGGGTACATTCCAAGTTTTTCAACATTAGATTCACAACAAATTTTTAAAAAAACGTTACAGCCAAAACCGTCAGCACACAATGAAATGGACAACACAATTCTACGTGTAAATGTAAAAAGATGTTTTGTAAATATCACAGTCACTTGTGAGATGTTAGAGGTTTACGCTCTGTTTAAGTGAGTAGGCTACAGATTCGCACCGATTTTATTTAAAAGAACAAAACATTTCAGACTTGCATGCAACTTTCACTCCCCCCCCCCCCCCCACCCCCCCCCACACTCAAATTGACAACTGACTATTTGACTGCTTGTCTATTGCAGCCCAGGTTTATTCACTGAATTGTAAACAGACACCAGACCGACGAGCCACTCAAGTCTTTTAAAACTTGGGTTTTCCCAGTCTACCTGTAATGGGGGCTGTGCTCTCCCGCTTTCTGCTCCTAGTGCTGGCTTTCACCCCGATTTTATTGGGGCTCTTGTCGTTTTCCTTCGCCTGGCCACTGCTCTCCAGCTCCTGGGGAGTCTCGGCATCGCCTGCTGCCTCGGCGTTGGGGATAGAGACGGGGGAGTCCCAGTAGAAACTGGGAAGATCCCGGGAGTCGAAAGCTTCCCAGACGTAATTGCCAGCCAGGGGACTGTGGTTCTCGAAGTCGAAGTTCCACCTCTGGCAGTGGGAGTTTTTGATCTCTTTCAGTTGAGTTTTCATATCCTTCCTGAGCTCCTCATGGTCCAATTTACCAAATAAACTCCTGCACACCGCCTTGTTGAGGAGTCTGAGCTGCATTGTCCGTTCCGGGTCCTCGCTGGCCGAATGAGACATTGCAACAAACTCACTCTCTCCCACACACAAACTAACGCAGAGAAATAAACCCCTCTTCCCCCCCCCAATAAAAAAACAAATTTTAAATCTTTGTTGCTCGGATAGAAAAGAACTAGTAACCGAAAAAAAACCAGAACTCTTCAAGGAGTGAGACAAGAACTTTTCCAAAGTTTTTTTTTGTGCACCAGCAGTTTGTATATTTCCCCTCTCCCATTCCAATAACCTTCCCTGTGTCTCTGGCACAGTCCCGAGTTAAGGCAGTTACTGTCCCCCACACCACGCTCCCCACCAGTTCTGTACTTGTGGAAACTGAGAGCGCTGTCTTATTTATTCAGGAGTGAGTGAAAACCAGAGCGGCACTCTCATTAAAGAACAACCTCTGACCTTTTACGCTTACGACTCTGTGTGTGTGTGTGTGTGTGTGTGTAAAACTGCTGCAGGGGCCGGCAGAGATACAAAGAGAAACGCGCACAGACACACAGGGCGACATAGACCCAAGCACACTCGCACAGAGAGACAGACAGAGACACACACACACACGCACGCACAGGGAAACAGAAAGAGACACACGCAGAAACAAGAGAGAGGCACAGACTGATAGAGAAACAGAGTGAGGCACGGGCTAATAAACAGAGACACGGAGAAACAGAGTGAGGCACAGGCTAATAAACAGAGACACATAGAAACAGAGAGAGGCATAGACTGATAGAGAAACAGAGGGAGGCACAGACTGATAGAGACACAGAAACAGAGAGAGGCACAGGCTAATAGACACAGACACAGAGAGAAGCACAAACTGATAGAGACACAGAGAAACAGAGTGTGGCATAGACTGATAGAGACACAGAGAAACAGAGTGAGGCACAGACTCATAGACAGAGACACAGAGAAACAGAGAGAGGCACAGGGTAATAGACACACGGAGAGGTGCACAGGCTGACAGACAAACACACAGGGAAGCAGGGACACACACAGGGCAACTGAGAGACCGGCACAAAGAGAAAGAAAGAGACAAGCATAGGGACCGACGGTGATACATACACACAAGATAGGGATAAAGACAAAAATAGAGATGAAGAGAGGGAGACAGAGACATAAAGAGAAACAGATTCATAATAGAGAGATGGAGCTGCAGTGAGAGACACAGAGACTGGGAGAAAGAGACAGGCACAAAGAGGGAAATACACATGGAGGGAAACAGACACATATACACAGAGAAACACAGAAAGAGAGAGGGAGACAGAGAGATTACAGAAGAAAGACGGAGACACAGATGAAGAAAAGGAGACAGAGACCTGAAAAGAGATAGCTGGACAAGAAAGAGACACACACAGATCGAGACAGAGACACAAAGAGACAGAAAACACACATGCAACAGGGACAAGTAGACCACTCAGCCCCTTGGACCCGCTTTGAAATGATCCTGGCTGCTCTTGGACTTCAGCTCCACTTCTCTGTCTGCCCCATCCCTCATTCCCAGAGAGGACAATGTCTCCCAGTTTTATTTATCTTCAGTGATGGAGGATTTACAACTACAGGGTCAAAAATTCCAAAGGTTCACAATCCTCTGGGTGAAGAAATATCTCCTCATTTTGGACTGAAATAACCAAGCCCTTTCCAGAGACTGTGTCCCTGGCCCCATGTTCTAGATTCCCTGCACCACAGGAAAAACCTTTCAGTGCTGACCCTATTGGAGCCATTTCAGAATCTTGAAAGTTTCAACGAGATCACATTTCATTCTCCTGAACACCAGAGAATATGGACACAATTTGCTTAATCTCTTACCACAGAGTAATTCTCTCTCCCCAGGGACCAATCTAGAAAGATTTTGCTGTGACTGTCTCCAACATCATTGAGATCTACAGCCCATCAAGTCTGTGCCAGTCAAAAACAGCCACCAAACCATTCTTCCTCCGCTACATCGATGACTGTATCGGTGCTGCCTCATGCTCCCACAAGGAGCTTGAACAGTTCATCAACTTTACTAACACCTTTCACCCCTACCTCAAATTCACCTGGACCATCTTCGATACTTCCCTCCACTTCCTGGACCTCTCCATCTCCATCTCTGGTAACCGCCTCAAAACCGCTATCTATTTCAAACCCACACCCGCCTCGACTACACTTTCTCTCACCCACCCTCCTGCAAGAATGTGATCCCATACTCCCAATTCCTCTGCCTCTGCTGCATCTGCTCCCAAGATGGCGCATTCCACTCCTGCAAATCCCAGGTGTTCTCCTATTTCAAGGATCATAACTTCTCCCCTGCAGTGATCAAAAATGCCCTCAACCGCATCTCTTGTATTTCCTGTACTTCTGCCCTCACATCCCCTCCCCCCAACAAAATAAAGACAGAATCGTGCTGGTCCTCACATACCATTCCACCAACCTCCACATCCAATGTATTATTCTTCGCCACTTCCACCACCCACAATCTGACCCCACAACCAAAGAGATATTTCCCTCCCCACCCCTATCTGCCTTTTGTAGGGACCTCTCTCTCCGCGACTCCCTTGTCTGCTCCACACTACCCACTAACCCCACCACCCCAGGCACCTTTCCCTGCAACCACAGGAAGTGCTACACCTGCCCCTACACCTCCCCTCCATTGAAGGCAAAAAACAAACCTTTGACATCAGACAGGGGTTCACCTGCACATCTGTCAACTTGGTCTACTGCATCCACTGTACCCGATGTGGACTCCTCTAAATCGGTGAGACCAAGTGGAGACTCGGAGGCTGTTTTGTAGAGCATCTGCACTTTGTACGTGACAAACAACAACACCTTCCAGTCATGAACCATTTTAACTCCCCCTCCCACTCCCTGGGTGACATGTCCATCCTGGGCCGCCTCCAGCATCACAATGACACCACCCGCAAACTGGAGGAGCAGCACCTCATATTCCACCTCGGGAGCCTACAGCCCGATGGCCTGAACATGGAATTCACCAGTTTTAAAATCTCCCCACCCTTGCCTCATCCCATGTCCAACCCTCCCTCTCGTCCCTGCCTCCATGACATGACACAACATGTCCATCTTCTTCCCCACCAATCCGCCCCACCCACCTCACTGAACAATCCCCACCACTGCCTACGTGCACTCACCTATCACCATCTCACCTACTTTTCCCAGCCGCATCCCTCCCTCTCTATTTATTTCCCAGCTCCCTTCCCCTTCCCCAGTTCTGATGAAGGGTCCCGACAGAAAGCATCAACTTTCCTGCACCTCTGATGCTGCCTGGCCTGCTGTGTTCATCCAGCTCCACATTGTGTTGTCTCTGACTCCAGCATCTGCAGTTCTTGCTATTCTCATACCGTTCTAGTCCCATTTTCCTGCACTTGGCCCATAATCTTGTATGCCTTGGCATTGCAAGTGTGCACCTAAATACTTATTAAGTGTCCTGAGGTGTTTTTTTGCCTCTATCACCCTGACAGGCAGTGAGTTCCAGATTCCCACCATCCTCTGGGTGAAAAAACAAATCCTCACATCCTTTCTAAACTTCTTGCCCCTTTCCTTAAATCTATGCCCCTTGGTCATTGATCCCTCCATCAACTTCCTTCCTGTTTACTCTATGTATTTCCCTCATAATTTTAAACATCTCAGTCATGAGCCCTTTCAATCTTTTCAGCTTGCAGGAAAACAACCTCAGTCTGTCCTAACGGAGATAACAAGGTGTAGAGCTGGATGAACACAGCAGGCCAGGCAGCACCAGAGGAGCAGGAAAGCTGACGTATCGGGTCTGGACCCTTCTTCAGG
>JAHRHZ010000008.1:11188844-11206817 GCA_024137785.1 Ginglymostoma cirratum | reverse complement strand
ACAAAGAGATAAACAGAGAGAGAAATAAAGAGAAACAGGCATGCAGAGAGAGAGACAGATGCACAGAAAGCCAGACACAGAAACAGAAAGACACACCGATAGAGAGACAGGGAGAGAGATAAAGAGGGAGAGGGGCGAGGGAGAGAGCCATACACAGTGTACAAAGAGAAGCAGAAATAGACACAGAAGTAGAAAGAGGCACATGCACAGATGAAGAGACAGGGAGATAAACAGAGAGGCAGAGATAGAGATAGAGAATATACACAGAAGGTTTAATTGTTTTCCAAATGCTACTAGTTATCACCCCTGCCCTATATAGACACTAAGATACACAGCTACAGTCACACAAATGTACATAAACATCTCTAGTTGCACACACAACAACACACACAGCTGCAGGTAAATAGGGCAATATTTCAAACCAAAAATAAGTCCAAAATCTAGGAATGATCAGCCCATTGGGTCAATTTGACATCCCATGACCTGTGTGCGCAACCGCATTCCTGATGAAAATCTGGCTTTGTGGTGAAAACAACAATGACTTTCATTTACGTAGCACCCATAATGGTGTAAAATACCCCAAGGCCTATCTCAATAACACTTTCAAAATTTGCCACATAAGGAGATGTTAAGTCAGGCAATGAAAATCATGGTCAGAAAGGTACGTTCAAAGAAGCTTTTAAAGGCAAAGGAAGAGTCAGAGAGGTGGAGAGGGAGACGGAGGCAATTCTAGTTTAGAATCTAGCCATCTGAAGACATTGATCACTGGTGGTGGAGCAGTCAAAATTGGGATTGCAGGATGGCTAGTGTGAACACAATGGGCCAAAGGGCCTTTCTCATGGCTGTAAATATTCTATGACTCTAAAAAACCATGATTGGAAGGGCGTGTGGAGGAAATCACAGGGATAGGGAGAGAAGGGGTTTCTAAACAGCAATGGTAATTCTAAAACTAAGGCATTATTCAACCAGATCCCAGTGTAGGGGTGAATGGCAAAATAGGGACGCAGGCATCAGAGCTTTGATTGGGGTTGGGTCTATGGAGGTTGGAAGACGTGACTCCAGCCAGGAGAGATTGGAACAGGCATCTCTCGATGTAAGAAGGAACTGAAAACCATGGCATGAGCCACCATTTTACGAGCTGCGTTGGTGTTTTAGCCGAGGCAGGGGCAGAGCTGGGCAATGCTACAAAGGTCTTTGTGATGGCACATATCTGAAGCTGAAAGGTCACCCTCAGGGTCAAATATAGTACCAAAACTGCAACCAGGCTGGTTCAGCATCTGACAGTTGCCGGGGAGAGGGATGGACCATGTTAAAGGCAACACACCAACCCAAGTAGTTGTTGTCAGAACATTACAGAGGCAGGGAGGCTATGGAGACAGATGTGAACACGAGAATGAGAATTGTTAACATCGAGGCATGGTCAGACAGGGAGCCAATGTTGATCAGTGGGAGGGGGACCCTCCATGATTTCAGATGTGGAGAAGTAGAGTCAAGATGAGGTGAAGCATGCGGAATGTAGGAGGCGGGTTAGGAGAGGGTTGGAATAGTCAGGTGTAGAGGTTAAAAGGAAGAGCACAGACAGGGTTTCAGCAGCCAGCCAATGAAGTGGGGTAGGTGGAGGTAGTAGAAAGGCAATGAAACAGTGGTGGGAGTGGATCGTTTTACTGCGGGAAGGACAAAGGGGTTATGTTAGATCGTCTCAACATCAGCTTGGACACCAACATTGCTTATGGTCTGGTCCAGCCTCAAGACAGTAATAAAACAAGTTACATCACAATTATGATGCACTTAAGTTAAACAGCTCCAATAACTGATATTGTGCATTTTGTTAGCATTATATTTGTTTGGGTGAGGCCCTCAGATGTGAGTACTGCAGACCCGTGCATGTGGCATGACAATAAAATAGACAAAGCCAACATAATCCTTCCAGCCCATAGGACTGCTCTCTCATCAGAAAGCATCAACCGGTGATGGTTTAGCCTGAGCGCTCTCACACCTCAGACAAGGGGTGAGGTTCAGAACACAGGACCTTCACAGTAACCTCAGCTGGTGCGGGAATTGAACTTATACTGCTGGCATCACACTGCATTGCAAACCAACCATTTGGCTAACTGAGCTAACTGTCCTCTGACAGTACAGGCTGGGGAGTGCGCAAATCATCACAGGATAATTCACCCAATGGATCATTGGTTTCTCCAGGCATATTTTGTGTCTGCGAATCAGTTCCCTGGTTGAGCACGCCCAATTCTTCTGAGCTGTTATTAACCTGGTTTTACTTGTGGCAGCTCTAAATGTGTATGGGTGGCTGTCACAACAGACATTTTTTAACTTCAAAAGAATACCTTATTCATAAAAAAACTTTGTATATATACATTGTCACAAATATAGTTTGGTTCTGTCCAGTAGCATAGCAAGGAAACAAACAAGCGTTGGAGTTTGGTTCTATCCCAACAAACCAAAAGACCTCTGTTACACATCACATGTGAGGCCCCAGAAGGGTCCAATAATTGAACAGACCCTCATCTGACTTTATCTTAATTTCAAAAATATACTTTATTCATAACATAATCTTTGTATACATTGACACAAAAGCAGTTCGGTTCTGCTCAGTTGCATATCAAGTAAACACACAAAACGTTAGAATTTGACTATACACAAAACTGAAGACCTCTCTTACACATATGATACTAATATTTACATATATTTGACACACTGGAGGGTCTGATAACTGAACAGACCCCCATTTACTTTCGGCAGAAAGACCTCAGGCCTTTGTCTTTCCCCACTGTGCCTTGGCGGGAGCTGCCCTAAGCTTTAGTGCGTCCCTCAGCACGTAGTCCTGGACCTTGGAATATGCCAGTCTGCAACACTCAGTCAGGGTCACTCCTTGTCCTGGAAGACCAACAAGTTTTGGGCAGACCAAAGAGCGGCTTTCACCAAATTGATGGTTCTCCAGGCGCGGCGATATTTGCAAAGTGCAGGACAGACAGGTGTTACTTCTAAACAAAACCCCTGAGCACACTAAACTCTCTTTAACAAGCTCTTATCTTGTGTTATCAAATCAGTGGGGTCTCTCTGACCTGCACCTTTTGATAAAAAACCTTTACAGACACTGCCTTGGGCATCAGTCTGAGGGCAGATGTGTTCATTATTAGAAGTAAAAGACAAAAGCAATAGTAGTTCAAATGAACACAATGGAGGAAACAAGACTTGAAGTGAATGGTCTCACATTGGGAACAAGGAGATTAGTTTGTCTATTTGGGACAAATGATAACATAAGACAGTAACTGTAACAATGTCAGTTAGAAGAAAGATAAGAGATAGCCAGAAGTAATTTGTAAAGTTGAAGGACGTGTTGGCAACAAGAAAACTCAAGTTTGCAGTAAAGAAAACACAGTGACTGATAAGATGCTACATTGTATTCACTTTCCCAACTGCCTCTGAAACCCAGGCGGTAAGTAAAGATCTGTGGAAGAAAATAGGGGCCTTTGTAATGTGGATGCGAAGACAACGACTTACAAACCCATCAATAGATCAATTACATGTAAATATAATCTTGCACAAGGAAGAGATGCCTTTGGTTTGTTTATTGGACAGAGTCAAACTCCAATGTTTGTTTCCTTGATATGCTACTATACAGAACTGACCTGCGATTGTAACTATGCATATATAAAGGTTTTTTCTAGTGAATGAAGTATATTTTTGGAATTAAAAAAAAACAAGGAGGGACTTGAAGTTGAAAGGGATAAAAAAGCTTAAAAAGTGACATCCAGAAAATGAAGTGTCAGTATTCCTGCCTCTTGGTCTGAGCTGAAAGCAGAATGCTTCTAAAGGGGAGGCAGTAGAAATAGAGCTCAGCTGGGGTATATTTGGGTGAAAATGTCACAGAGCAGCAGTGGGCAAGCTACAGAGGGTGTAGGAGGACGGCAGGATATATAAAGTCACCACTGTTCCACTCTCTTATTGGAGAGAGAGGGAGAAATAACTGATGGTGGTTTAACCTGAGGGTCATCACATCTCAGGGAAGCGGCAAGGTGGAACTTACATGGTAATTGCAGCTGATGCAGGAATGAAACCCATGCTGTTGGCATCACTCTGCATTGCATAACCAGCTATCCAGCCAAATGAGCTAACCAGCCCCTAGTGTGAGGCACCAGGACAGCAGATAACCTATCAGGAGGAATAACTAGGGTTTTGTTTATTCCGCAGATCAAAATATCAGCCTTGCCCCTGCCCCGCAACCCCTCAAGAATTTGCTGCTCTTCGATCACGTCATGATGAATCTTTCATCTCAACACCACCGATTTCTCAAATCTGTCTGAACCCATTGATCTCATTCTTGGATACACAGCTAAGGACAGTGGATTTCCTTTCCTGAAGGGAATAGGGGTCTTTATGACAATTAACAATGGTGACATGATCACCATTAGGACAGAACCCTCTTCCCCTCCCCCATTTCTGATGAAGGGTTTAGGCCCGAAACGTCAAGTTTTCCTGCTCCTATGATGCTGCTTGGCCTGCTGTGTTCATCCAGCCCCACGCCTTGTTATCTCGGATTCTCCAGCATCTGCAGCACCTTTTATCTCTGATAGCATTTTAATTCAGTTTTTTTTTATTGAACTCAAATGTCACCATCTGCCCTGGTGGGTTTTGTAATCTGTGATCATTAGACTAGAAGTCTGGATTACCAACCCAGTGACATTATCACAACATCATTGCCTCCCCTTAACTGTGAACTCTAGACTATCCAGCCCAGGCCAAACACCCTCTTATGAGTCTGACCTGTCTCAGAACTGCTGAGCTTCCTTCTAAACTGCAGAGGAATCTAACTCGGCCTCTCTTTGTAGCAGGGCCTTTGCACCTGGGGAGGTTCGCGGGAGTCTTGGAGCATGGGTGGGGAAACAGTGGAAGGAAGAGACTGAGGGGGAGACAGAAAGAACATCAAGACATCACTGGTAAGCCCAGCAGTTATTAGACAGCCCTTGCATTGAGCGGCTTACTGAAGCCACATTGTCTGCCTCCTCTCCACCTATCCTCTCCTCTATCCATCCTCTATCCACCTCCCCCTCTCTCCCTATTTATTTCAGAACCCTCTTCCCCTCCCCCATTTCTGATGAAGGGTTTAGGCCCGAAACGTCAAGTTTTCCTGCTCCTATGATGTTGCTTGACCTGCTGTGTTCATCCAGCCCCATGCTTGTTATCCCATTTCATAGGATAGTTCAGAGTGAACCACATTGCTGTGGGTCTGGAGCCACCTGTAGGCCAAACTGCACAAGGACATCGGATTTCTATCCCTTAAGTTGGTTGGCTGAGGCAGCTGGGTTTTTACAATAATCGATGGTCATTTTGTAGTCACTGCCATGGAGACTAGTTTTCAATTTAAGAATTAATAATTGAATGTAAATTCCACAGCTGGCAAGGTGGGATTTAAAGCGTTGTCCCTGGACCATTAGCCTGGGCCTTTACTGCTAGTCCAGTGACATTATTGCGTGTGGACTTTGCCCTGCTGAAAGATGGTTGTGAGCTGTGGCAGTCCGTGTGATGTAGTGCTGTTAGGGAGTGAGTTCCAGGACTCTGACCAGCCAGCAACGCCGAAGGAACAATGATATAGTTCCAGGTCAGGATGGTGTGTGACTTCAAGTTTGTAACTTCAGAAGACCAGTAGCTAGTTTCTGCACAGGAAGATCCCACAAACAGCAACATATTCAGATGTGGATCTGAGCCAGTTGGGTTTTACAACAGTCAATGATAATTTTGAAATCACCTTCATGAAGACTAGCTTTTTTCAGTCAGGTTTGTTGAGAGATTAAACGCTAGTCCCGGGACACTGGCAGAGATCGCCTGCTTGCTTTCAAAGATGAGAGATAATAGGTGCTGCAGATGCTGGAGAATCTGAGATAACAAGGTGTGGAGCTGGATGAACACAGCAGGCCAAGCAGTGTCATAGGAGCAGGAAAACTTAACGTTTCCGGCCTAGACCCTTCATCAGAAGTGAGGGAGGGGAAGAGGATTCTGCAATAAATAGGGAGAGAGGGGGAGGCGGATAGAAGATGGATAGAGGAGAGGATAGGTGGAGTGGAGACAGACAAGTCAAAGAGGCGAGGATGGAGCCAGTAAAGGTGAGTGTAGGTGGGGAGGAAGGGAGGAGATAGGTCAGTCCAGACACAGCTACCTAGAACACACCTCCTCCCACCCACCTTCCTGCAAAAATGCCATCCCCTATCCCAATTCCTTCGCCTCCGCCGCATCTGCTCCCAGGATGAGGCGTTCCACTCCCGTACCTCTCAGATGTCCTCATTCTTCAAGGACCACAACCTCCCCCCCGCAGTGGTCGAGAACGCCCTCGACCGTGTCTCCCGCATTTCCCGCAACTCATCCCTCATACCCTGTCCCAGCAATAACAACCAAAAGAGAATCCCCCTTGTCCTCACGTACCACCCCACCAACATCCAGATTCAACGCATCATCCTCCGACACTTCCGCCATCTGCAATCCAACCCCACCACCAAAGACATTTTTCCCTCCCCACCCTTGTCTGCTTTCTGGAGGGACCACTCTCTCCGTGACTCCCTTGTCCGCTCCACACTCCCCTCCAGCCCCACCACACCCGGCACTTTTCCCTGCAACCGCACGAAGCGCTACACCTGCCCCCACACCTCCTCCCTCACCCCAATCCCAGGCCCCAAGAAGACTTTCCACATCAAGCAGATGTTCACCTGCACATCTGCCAATGTCATATACTACCTCCGCTGTACCCGTTATGGCCTCCTCTACATCGGGGAAACCAAGCGGAGGCTTGGGGACAACTTTGCAGAACACCTGCACTCAGTTCGCAACAAACAATTGCACCTCCCAGTCGTGAACCATTTCAACTCCCCCTCCCATTCCTCAGATGACATGTCCATCCTGGGCCTCCTGCAATGCCACAGTGATGCCACCCAAAGGCTGCAGGAACAGCAAATCATATTCAGCCTGGGAACCCTGCAGCCCAATGGTATCAATGTGGATTTCATAAGCTTCAAAATCTCCCCTCCCCCACCTGCATCCCAAAACCAGCCCAGCTCGTCCCCGCCTCCCCAACCTGTTCTTCCTCTCACCTATCCCCTCCTCCCACCTCAAGCCCCACCCCCATCTCCTATCTACTAACATCATCCCGCCCCCTTGACCTGTCTGTCCTCCCTGGACTGACCTATCCCCTCCCTACCTCCCCACCTACACTCACCTTTACTGGCTCCATCCCCGCCTCTTTGACTTGTCTGCCTCCTCTCCACCTATCCTCTCCTCTATCCGCCTCCCCCTCTCTCCCTATTTATTTCAGAACCCTCTTCCCCTCCCCCATTTCTGATGAAGGGTCTAGGCCCGAAACGTCAAGCTTTCCTGCTCTTCTGATGCTGCTTGACCTGCTGTGTTCATCAGCTCCACACCTTGTTATCTCTGATTTCAAAGATGATGTAGTTTTGACATCAATGTCTGCATGAATGTGATCCTGCGGTGGTTTTGTGACTGAAATGAGGAGATATATGAACCCGGTTCAGTGTGTTTGTTTGGTAACAAACATAGCAGCAGCTCACAGTCCTGTTGTGAGATACACTAAGAGGCAGCTAGATAGGTACGTGACAGAGAAAGGAAGATAAGATTATTCTTGTTTATTTTATTTATTCATTTGTGGGATTGTGGTCATCACTGGCTGGCCAGCATTTATTGCTTGTCCCTAGCTGCCCCTTGAGAAGGTGGTGATGAGCTGCCTTCTTGAACCGGGCAGTCCACCTGCTGTGGATTGACCCACATTAGGAAGGGAATTCCAGGATTTTGAGCCAGCAACGGTGAAAGACTGGCAATATATTTCCAAGTCAGGATGGTGAGTGCCTTGGAGGGGAACTTGAAGGTGGTGGTGTTTCCATATATCAACTTCCTTTGTTCTATATGGAAGTGGTTATGGGCTTGGAAAGTGCTTTCTTTGAATTTCTGCAGTACATCTTGTAGATAGTACACACTGCTGCTACTGAGCGTCAGTGCTGCAGGGAGTGGATGCTTGCGGATGTGGTGCCAATAAAGCCGGCTGCTTTGTCCTGGATGATGTCAAGCTTCTTGAGCATTGTTGGAGCTACACTCACCCACTACGTCCCATGGTCAGTATGTGAGTGTACTTTTAAGAAACTTGCTAATAATATCATCATTGAATCACAGCATTTCTCATACCACAACTTACCTCTGATTCACCTGAAGCATCACAGTCTTCTGGAAGCATGCTGCTCAATTATACCAAATAGCTTAATATTAGCCCAGTGCCTGATAAATGTAATGTTTGCACATGATAGTTAGTTGTAATAAATGTCCATTGGATTCTTCAATAACCATGATATCCACCCCCATGGGGGATAACATAATCACAGCCATATCAGAGTCTGATTCAACAGTATTTACCATCAGAGTCTTTCAGAGAGGTATTGAACATAGAACAATACAGCGCATAACAGGCCCTTTGCCCCTCGATGTTGCACCAACCTGTGAACTAATCTAAGCCCATCCCCCTACACTATCCCATCATCATCCATATGCTTATCCAAGGACTGTTTAAATGCCCCTAATGTGGCTGAGTTAACTACATTGGCAGGCAGGGCATTCCACGCCCTTACCACTCTCTGAGTAAAGAACCTGCCTCTGACATCTGTCTTAAATCTATCGCCCCTCAATTTGCAGCTATAACCCCTCGTGCTAGCCGACGTCATCAGCCTAGGAAAAAGACTCTCACTGTCCACCCTATCTAATCCTCTGATCATTTTGTATGTTTCTATTAAATCCTCTCTTAGCCTTCTTCTCTCCAATGAGAACAGACCCAAGTCCCTCAGCCTTTCCTCATAAGACCTTCGCTCCAGACCAGGCAACATCCTGGTAAATCTCCTCTGCACCTTTTCCAATCCTTCCACATCCTTCCTGTAATGGGGCGACCAGAACTGTACACAATATTCCAAGTGAGGCTGCACTAGCGTTTTGTACAGTTGCAGCATGACATCACGGCTCCGGAACTCAATCCCTCTACCAATGAAACCTAACACACCGTATGCCTTCTTAACAGCACTATCAACCTGAGTGGCAACTTTCAGGGATCTATGTACCTGGACACCAAGATCCCTCTGCACATCCACACTACCAAGAATCTTTCCATTGACCCAGTATTCTGCCTTCCTATTATTCTTCCCAAAGTGCATCACCTCACATTTATCTGCATTGAACTCCATTTGCCACCTTTCAGCCCAATTCTGCAGTTTATCCAAGTCTCCCTGCAACCTGCAACTTTCTTCCACACTGTCCACCACTCCACCGACTTTAGTGTCATCTGCAAACTTACTAACCCGTCCACCTATGTCTGCATCCAAGTCATTTATAAAAATGACAAACAGCAGTGGTCCCAAAACAGATCCTTGTGGCACACCATTAGTAACCGGACTCCAGGCTGAATATTTTCCATCAACCACCGCTCTTTGCCTTCTTTCAGAAAGCCAGTTTCTAATCCAAACTGCTAAATCTCCCTCAATCCCATGCCTCCGCATTTTCTCCAATAGCCTACCACATGGAACCTTATCAAAGGCTTTACTGAAGTCCATGTACACCACATCAACTGCCCTACCCTCATCCACATGCTTGGTCACCTTCTCAAAAAACTCAATGAGGTTTGTGAGACACGACCTGCCCTTGATGAATCCATGTTGACTATCTCCAATCAAATTGTATGGGACTAATTATTCTGCCCTTAGACTTTCTTTCTATCCACCTTGGTCTCAGCCTCACCTTCTCCCTCCCTATGGAGAGTGTGCACTGGAGGTTTAACAAACTGATTCCTGGGATGGCAAGACTGACAAACAGAAACTGCTTAGAACTATATTCACCGAAGTTTAGAAGAATAAGGCGGGTGGTGATCGCATAGAAATTTATAAAACTCTAACAGGACGAGAGGGTAAACCCTGGAAGGATATTCCCAATGACTGGGAAGTCTGGAACCAGGGGAATAATTGTCTATGGGAGCGGCATTTAGGACTGAGATGAGGAGAAATTTTTACAGCTGGGGGATGTGAGCCTGTGGAATTCTCTGTCACAGAAAGCAGTTTACACCAAATACACCAATTCTTTTCAAGAAAGAGTTTGATACAGTTCTTAGGGCTAAAACAATCAAAGACTGTGGGAACAAGTGGGAACAGGGGACTGAGTTGGATGCTCATATTGAATGGTGGAGCAGGCTCAAAGGGCTGAATGGCCTACTCCTGATCCTATCTTCTGTGCTTCTGTGTAAAACACCCTGCTGGAGCCACAGACACACCAATACGGGGCAAAGAGGGCAACTGACAGCTGAAGGCCGCAGCTGACCCCTTGCAAGGCCTGGGGCCACAGGTTGAGAGACGCACTGAACATTTGGATGGAGCCTGAATTAGGAAAGGCCACTTGAGGAATTTTACCTTGAGGAATTTTGTTTAAAACTCGTCGGACTCTATGCACCAGAGAACGTTCAACATGGAATGTAAATGTAAAATGAAAATAGACCTGTAATTGCAACTGCAGTGAATCATCTCAGAGTGGCGTGTACTGTGTTGACAAAAATTAAACAGAATTGCACCCTATCTACTGTCAAATTTAAAATGCTATGCAATGTTCTTAGACAGCTTTTATGAATAAAGTCAGAGATTAGCAAGAACTGCCGATGCTGGAGTCAGGGATGACACATTGTGGATCTGGAGGAACACAGCAGGCCAGGCAGTATCAGAGGACCAGGAAATGACCCGAAATGTCAACTTTCCTGCTCCTCTGGTGCTGCCTGGCCTGCTGTGTTCATCCAGCTCCACACTTATTTATGAATAAAGTGTATTGCTTGAAACTAAAGTTGCTCTTGAGAAGACTACGCATTAGCCAACTGATGCATTGATGTCATATTAAAAATATCAACTTGTAGCCTCTGTGCTGCAAGACATTTTGTTTGCAATTAGTGTCCAGGGGGCTATTAATGTCTTTGAAAATCACCAAGGGCAAACATGGAGCCAATGGTGGTAAACTGGCACCCTCTGATGGTGAAGGGAGATTACTACATGGTGTTGGGCAGTAATTGTGACACCTTCTGGCCAAATAGAGAAGAACCATACAGATAGTAGGAACTGCCGATGCTGGAGTCTGAGATAGCAAGATGTGGAGCTAGATGTACACAACAGGCCAGGCAACAACAGAAGAGCAGGAAAGCTGACGTTTCAGGTCTGGACCCTTCTTCAGAAATGGGGGAGGGGAAGGAGTCTCTGAAATAAATAGAGAGGCGGGGGGACAGTGTTAGAAGGTGGATAAAGGAGCAGATAGGTGGAGAGAAGATGGACAGGTCAAGGAGGCGGGGATGAAGTCAGTAAAGGTGAGTGTAGGTAGGAAGTTGGGATGGGGTTGGGGGTGGGGAGATTTTGAAACTTATTAGAGAAGAACCATAGAAAGACTGTGAAATGGATTAAAAGGGTGGGTCTGCAGATCACAGGTTAGAGCTGAGTGCAACCCAGTGAAATATATATGAGCTATCCCAAGATAACTAAGAAACAACGTTGTAAGAATTTGTCTCAGTAATCCTGTATTATGGAAAGATTGTTCCTGCTGTTAACTGTTGACTGGAAGTTCCTTCCAGATGTTCCTAAAGACAAAGGACTAGGACAAATTTGCCTCAGGATCATGATGCCATGCTTGGTTAAACAGTCCCTTGTTATTCATTGTCCGCAGGCAAAAGTAGAGCTGAGTCATTGGGTGAGTTACGAACCTCGGAATGCTTTGGTGTAGGAGGCCATTCAGCCCACTGTTTCTGTGCAGGTAAATAAAGATCTAACCATCCTCATCCTAATTTCCAGCCCTCAGTCAACAGCCCGGTAGGTTAGAGTTCAAGTGCATACGGGAGAGATCTTTAGATGCAGTTAAGGGGCCTGCTTTACCACTCTTTCAGCAGTGAGTTCCAAACTTCCACTTCCCTCTGGTTAAAAAGGTTTCTTCGCAACCCCTCCCTAATTCTTGTCCTAAATTATTTGTAATCTATGTCCTCTGATTATTCACTTCTCCACCGAGAGGAGTAGGTGCTTTCTGTCCTCACCATTCTGGCCCCTTGTGATCTTATACACCTGAGATACACACTCACCTTCAGACTTCTCTCGTCCAATGAGAATTGACTCACTGATGCCTGCAAAGTTATCAGTAAAGAGATCTAGAGATATCATTAGGAATGTATTCTTGGGGATCTAAAACAATATCACAAATCCTGACAGCAACAATCTATTATGAAAACTCCTCGACTAGCCTGCGTTTCGATATTGGAACTGCATTTTAACTTGGAACATCGTCACTGTTCCTTCACCATGACTGGGTTGAAATCCTGGAACTCCCTCTCTAACAGCATCATGTGTCTCCCTACACCCCAGGATCTACAATGGTTCAGGAAAGCAGCTCTCCACAACCTTCTCCAGGGTAGTTAGGGATCAGCAATTAAATGCTGGGCCCAGCCAACGACACACTCCAACGTCCCATGAATGGAATTTTTAAAAATCTCTCGATTAATATCACAAGGACAAGTCTGAACAGAAGCGTTTCTCCTACCAGAGACAGTTTTTCGTTGCGTGTAACACAGAGGAAGGGGGTGCACTGACTGTTGTTACTGAATGAAATGAAACACTGATGTTTGACTTGCCAATGGTGATCGAGCAGCCCATTAGTGGCTGAGGGAGTACATTTAACTTCAAGTCACTAATCTGTCTCAAATGGCTTCACCATGGATCTCTGATTTTACTTTACAATCCGCGTCAGCCCCACTCAGCTGAGAAACAGTCCCTCCAACAACACAGTACCCCCTTCACCACTGTGCTGAAACATTAGCTCAGACTGAAATGCATGCAGCGGCGGGGGCACGAACAAGTGATGCGAACTCTCCAGGACTGGCCTGGAGTCTTCAGGACAATGCACTGCCTGGAAGTATAGTGGAAGCAGGATGAACTGAGCCATTTAAGAGAGCATTGGATGATTGTTTGGATAGAAATAGAGGGCATAGGGAGAAAACAGGAGATTGGCATTAGGCTATGCTCATTTGAAGAACCAGCGCAGAGGTAGGAGTGTCAGCCTAAGCATGACTGTTCTCCCAAAGAGCCAGAACAGGCAGGATGGACCAAATGGCCCCCTCCCGTGCCATAAGGTGGGGAGATGGTGATAACCTCATTGGGCTAGTAATCCAGAAGCTCAGGCTCTTGTTCTGGGGGCATAGATTCAAATCTATCCACAGCAGACAGTGAATTCAATAATAATCCAGAATTAAAAAGCTGTAAAACCATTGTAATGTACTAAGCTGTTTACTAATGCCATTTCGGGAAGAAAATCTGCTATGACTTTCCAATGTTCCTGGTGCCCTTGTCCTTCCAGAAGGTGGAGGTCATGGGTTTGGAAAGTGCTGTCTGGAGATCTTTGGTGAATTGCCGCAACACATCTTCTAGATCGTACATGCTTTTGCAACTGAGTGACTTTTATTCACTTATGGGACATGGGCCAACATTTATTGTCCGTCCCTACTTGCCCTTAAGAAGGTGGTGATGAGCTGCCTTCTTGAACATTTTTCTGATGAAGGGTCTAGGCCTGAAACATCAAGCTTTCCTGCTCCTATGACGCTGCTTGGCCTGCTGTGTTCATCCAGCCCCACACCTTGTTATCTCTGCCTTCTTGAACTGCTGCGCTCCATGTGCTGTAGGTAGACCCACAATGTCCTGAGGGAGGGAATTCCAGGATTTTGACCCAGCGATGCTGAAGGAACGGCAATATATTTCAAAGTCAGGATGGTGAGTTGCTTGGAGGGGGTATTGCAGGTGATGTTCTTCTGTGTATCTGCTGCTTTTGCCCTTCTAGATGGATGTGGTTGTGGGGTTTGGAAGGTGCTGAGGATCTTTGGTGAATTTCTACAGTGCATCTTGTAGCTGGTACGACACCTCTGCTGCTGAGCGTTGGTGATAAGAGGAAAGAATGTTAAAAGTAACGGAGGGGCAGTTAATCAAGAGGGCTGCTTTATCCTGGATGGTGTTGTGTTTCTGGACCCACACACGTCCAGACAAGTGGAGAGTATTCCAACGCACTCCTGACTTTATGGGACAAATCCTGCCTTCTTTTCCAGTCTGGCCTGAAGACCCACAACTGCCCTCTGAAATGGTCTAGACAGCCAATCATCTAAGAGCAACTAGGGATGAGCAACAGATGCTGGCTTTGCTAGTGATGCCAAGATGCCATACAAGAGTAACAGAAAAATCCCAGAAACTTAGCAATTTAATGTGGCCAACATTTTCTGAACATTGTACGAAAAACAAAATCATAAAAGGACAAGTGGATAGAAGAGTTGAATGTTAGCAAACATCCAGCTTGATACCGTGGATGAAACATTACAGCAAGAATATAAATTTTGGGGGCATATTAGTCTACAATATGTTATAGAAACAACAACAGTCTTGAGTGCTTTGAAAGTACCTGAGTTACTTCCTGCTAATTCAGATTTGCGGTAAGATATTATTGGATTTCAAGATTATACATGCAAAAGAAATATTTCAAGGTCAAGGTCAGTTAGGGATGGACAAGACCTCATTGCCAAAATTTACAAAGCACAATATAGCTTGGCTGTGGTGAGAAAAGTCTTGCCTATCAGATATTTCCTACATTGCCCTGGCGATAGCTGTGGAGTGAAACAGCCAATTGACCACCTCCTTGTGGGATATGCTTTTGCAAAGAAGATCTGGAGATTGAGGCAGTAGTCCAGGTTTGTCCAAGGCATGAGGCAGGACTCTGTTCCAGGGACACACACCGAGACAAACACTGACTGTGGCTGGAGGACCATCAATTCAGTCAAAGATCCTCTTCAGTCTGTCTGAAACTTGCTGCTTTCCTCACACAAAGAGTTATCCTCAACCAAGTGTGTCAGACTGGCACATTTCGAGGTCCAGGACTATGCTCTGAGGGATGCCCCAAGCTTGGGGCAGCTATTGCAGAGGCACAAAGGGGAAAGGTTGGTGCCTGAGGCTTTCGGCCACTGTACACTGACAGTCTGGGAATTGTAATACCCTCAGGCTGTGTGCCTTAAAGAATGTATGCTGGAAATGACTTGAGGCACTTCCGAGGAATCATGTTGTGTACAGAAGTTTTTGTTGATTGCACTATTTGCATTTTGAAACAAAAACAAGAACTGCGGATGGCGGAAATCAGGAACAAAAACAGAAGTTGCTAGAAATATTCAGCAGGTCTGGCAGCATCTGTGGAGAAATAAAGCAAACTTAGTTCAGAGCAGTTCTGAAGAAGGGTCACTGGACCCAAAATGTTAACGCTGCTTTCTCTCCACAGGTGTTGTCAGACCTGTTGAGTTTTTCCTACAATTTCTGTTTTTTTGTTGCATTTTGAAATGTCTTGCTCTCAAGCTGCATGGTTGATGTGGGATGTTCTTTCTAAATTCAAACTGTTAAAACCATTCAAGTTGATTTTTTTTTGGTTGCAAGTCCTGTGAGGTTCTAGTCAAAATGTTCATGCAACATTTTTGGTGGGAAATATTATGAATAAAGAAAATTGGGGTGGACAGTAAATGCTGGGAGTGTCAATAATGTCCACATCCTCAGAACAACTTAAAATACTCTATCCTTGGTTCATGTGACTAACTCTCAGTGCAATGAGGTAACTTATAAAATGATAGCTAGACAAACACGGACACACACAGTCCACCCTGCCAAGTCTTCCATCATTAATTCCAGAAACTGGCATCACCAACAACAACTTAAGTTGTTATGGCACCTTTAACACAATAAATAATCCGAATGATCTTAATGCCCTGAAGCTCGGTCACTGAGATACATAAGGAGATGGGCAAAAACATGGTCGCAGAGTCGGTTTGGAGCAATATCTTAAAGGAAGACAGAGAATTTTGGGGAGGGAATTTAATGAAACCTTTGTTATGCTCTCAACCATGCCACAGTTTAAGCAAGAACTCTACGTCCCTCCGACTAGCACATTATTATTCCTCATTTTTCAGATTTCCTTTTTATCCTTCCAAGACCCTGAACTCCAAACTGTCTTTGAATTCGGTGCCTGAGAAAAGTGCTTTATTCTGGGTGTCTAAAAACAGCGTTGTTGTGTGCTTGGGACTATCTTGCCTCCCAACACACACTGTATCGGCATCGTGGTCTTGTTTGCAAGAACTCTTTATTTTCAGCTAAATGATACACATACATTGGACTCTCTCAGCCACTTACACTGCTTTCCAGATCTCTCCAACAACTTGCCGTCTGACTCTGACATTATTCTAATGGATGCTTCTGTTTTTAATCAATTACCCTATACCAACTGTGGTATTATTGGATACATATGTTAATAATATGTGATAGTGATATATTTATGTACAGGATGATGTAACTGTGACAGAGCAGTCACATGCAATTGAGACTCTGTAAAGGGGTGAATGGAAGAGCTGTAGTAGACAACAAAGGGCAGTATTCAGTATACTAGAATATATACTAAAGAGTATGTTGGACTGGCTGAGAGACAGACAACATACACTCTTACACAAGGCAGAGACAGACTTGCAGCAGACTCAGGTTTGGGGCATTATAGTCAACAAGAGCAGCTCCAACAATGCAGGGCTAATGCCCAACACTCAGACTTCACAAAAACAAAGTTGCTGGAAAAGCTCAGCAGGTCTGGCAGCATCTGTGAAGGAGAAAACAGAGTTAATGTTTCGGGTCTGGTGACCCTTTCTCAGAACACCGGACCCAAAACGTTAACTCTGTTTTCTCCTTCACAGATGCTGCCAGACCTGCCGAGCTTTTCCAGCAACTTTGTTCTTGTTCCTGATTTACAGCTTCCGCAGTTCTTTTGGTTTTTACTCAGACTTCACAATAGGAGAACCAGTGGGGATACCACATAGCACTGGTGAGCTCACGGAGGTAGGTCAAGCCCCTATCATGTCCCCAACATGGAACATCTAATTTCTCATAATTTCCCAATTCAAATATCCTCCTTACTTTTCTCCCATGCTTTCTCCATAAATATATCCATTTGTCTTAGATATGACACTTCTGCTGCTACTGCTAATTGATCCTATAACGATTGTTATTTTTAAATCTGGAATTGACTATTCTTTGTTAACTAATCGATATTGAAGGGATTTGGTGGTGTGACAGGTCACAGATCAACAGTAATCTGCTATAGGAAAGATGTTGTTAAACCCAAAAGTGCGCAGAAAAGATTTACGAGGATGTTGCCAGGGTTGGAGGGTTTGAGCTACAGGGAGAGACTGAATAGATTGGGGCTATTTTCCCTGGAGCGTCGATGGCTGAGGGGTGACCTTATAGAGGTTTATAAAACCATGAGGGGCATGGATAGGGTGAACAGCCAAGGTCTTTTTCCCAGGTTAGGGGATTCTAAAACTAGAGGGCATAGGTTTAAGGTGATAGAGGAAAGAAATAAAAAGGACACAAGGGGCAATTTTTTCACGCAAAGCATGGTGGGTGTGTGGAATGAGGTGCCGGGGAAGTAGCAGAGGCTGGTACAATTTCAACATCTAAATGGCACCTGGATGGGTACATGAATGGGGATGGATTCAAGGGATATGGCCAAATGCTGGCAGGCAGGACTGGATTAATTCAGGACACTTGGTCGGCATGGCTGAGTTTGACCGAAGAGTTTGTTCCGGTGCTGTATACCTCTATGGCTCTATTGCTGAAAGAAAGGCTACAGGGACAGTGAGCTGCAATTATGAAGGTGATAGTCTGCTGGGATTGTGACTACCACATTCACCATCCCAGCACACTTCTGCTTTCATGTCCCAGCACCCTGCCCCCGTTCACAATCCCAGCACACTGTTCCCCCTTCACAATCCCAGTATTCTGTCCCTCTTCACAATCCCAGCACACCGTCCCCGTTCACAATTCCAGCACACTGTCCCCCTTCACAATCCCAGCACACTGA
>JAHRHZ010000008.1:11164379-11188834 GCA_024137785.1 Ginglymostoma cirratum | reverse complement strand
ATACACTGACCCCTTCACAATCCCAGCACACTGAGCCCCTTCACAATCCCAGCACACTGACCCCGTTCACAATCCCAGCACACTGACCCCCTTCATAATCCCAACACACTGTCCCCATTCACAATACCAGCACACTGTCCCCCTTCACAATACAAGTATACAGTCCGCCTTCGCAATCCCAGTACACTGGCAACTTCACAATCCCAGCACACTGCTTCCCTTCACAATCCCAGCACACTGTCCCCCTTCACAATGCCAGCACACTGTCCCCCTTCACAATCCCAGCACACGGTCCCCCTTCACAATACCAGTATACAGTCCGTCTTCACAATCCCAGCACACTGCCCCCCTTCACAATCCCAGCACACTGCCCCCCTTCACAATTCCAGTACACTGTCCCCCTTCACAATCCCAGTACACTGGCAACTTCACAATCCCAGCACACTGTCCCCCTTCACAATCCCAGCACACTGGCAATTTCACAATCCCAGCACACTGTCCACCTTCACAATCCCAGCACACTGCCCCCCTTCACAATCCCAGTACACTGTCCCCCTTTTCACAATCCCAGTACACTGTCCCCCTTTTCACAATCCCAGCACACTGATCCCCTTCACAATCCCAGCACACTGCCAACTTCACAATCCCCGTGCATTGTCGTATCTGCAATTTGACTGGAGGTGTTTCAATACTGGCCAGAGATTACAATCCGCCTTTGCTGTGTGTAAACAGCCTGAGGGATCTGACATCATTCTACAGAATATTACTTGTGTAAGCAGCCTGTTAATTGTGAGTTTGTGATTTACTCAATGACCTAGTTTTTCTGTTTTCTTGACAACACCACATGAGATAGGACCTCAGGGATATGACATGCACGCTGTATTACCAGGATCCTTTTCATAGTAAATTACATAACAACAACTAAGCGATCACTCTCTAAATACTCCCTATAAGGTCCACTGGGTAAAGACGCCATTCCCTTGTATGAAAACCACACAGAGTAGGGGGCGGTGTTGCCAGGCAGCAGTCTGGATATGCAATTAAGGAAATGGAATAAGACCATGAAAAACTCAGCAGGTCAGGCAGCATCTGTGGAGAGAGAAACAGTTCTGATATATAAAGGTTACTGACCTCAGTGTTTATCTGTTTCTGTTGAGAGAACAGGTTTCTCGACCTGCTGAGTCTTTCTAGCATTCTATTTTTTTTATTATTTCAGAAGGAGCAGCATTTTGCATTTTTTTAAAGATCTCAGTTGAATTTTGCTGCTCATCACCAGTTTCACAGAGGTTTGGTTAAAGCTGACCTCCCCTCACTGATGTCATCTACCGGAACTGTCATCTACTTGAGCTTCTATAAACCTCAACTTTTCAGGCAAGAAGTAGGGAGGGAGATATACAGGCAAGGTCTCTGCCACAACATGTGGACAACCAGCAAAGGACATCTCCCCTTCTCACTCATATTGAAAAAAACACCACTTGAACTTTCAGAAACTGCACATTCTGGAAAAGTTCTGCAGGTCTGACAGCATCTGTGGAGAGAGAACCAAAGTTAATGGTCTTTCTACTGAAGTTAAATGGGGCTCCATTTAGTTATCAGATGCCCCCAGTGCCTCTAATGCATGTAGATATAATCTTGCACAAGTAAGAAATGCTCTTGATTTGTTTGTTGGTTACAGTCAAACTCCAATGTTTGTTTGATTTCTTCATATGCTACTGCACAGAACCAAACTGCTTTAAGGATTATGTATGTGTATATAACTTCTTTATGAATAAAGTTTAGAAATTTTAAAAAAAATTGAATTCAAAAGGACACATTTTTTGGAACTGAAGGGGGTGGGAAAATGATGGGCTTTATTCTGCAGAAAAGAGCTAGCAGGAGCAAATAGGGAATTTAGGGAAAGACTCAAGGGTGAGGGAGACTGGAGATCGAAATTCTCAAAGAACAAAAAGCAAAAGGAGTGGAAATGGCAGTAGAGAGGATGTTCAAGAGCAGCTGTTAAATGGCAGAATAATGATTAGCTTTTTAAAATAATTCATTCATGGCATTGTGGGGGTCACTGGCATTTATTGCCCAAGCCCAATTGCCCTGGAGATTGTCACAGACACAATGGGCCGAAAGGCCTGTTTCCATGCTGTATGCCTCTATGACCCCTCTTTCCATGCAATAAAATTACCATGTCTCCAAAGTATTGGTGTGTTACCTCCTTGGGTGGGGGAGAGATACACCTGTGGTTCCATTAGGGAGGGAGGGTCAGTGAAAGAACGGTGTCAAGTCAGGATGGGGGTAAGGAATTTGCAGGTAATTGTGATTCCATGTATCTGCTGCCCTTGTCCTTCTAGCTGACAGAGGGCCTGGGTTTGGAAGCAGCTGGCACAGGAGCCTTGGTCATTTACTGTACTGCATCCTGTAGATGGTGCACATTGTATGCTGTGACAGATGGATTTCATCTTCAGTCTCATAACTGAAGGTAGGTGAGGGCACGGAGGACTGATGACACCTTATATAGACTCGTGACAGTCAAAGATTCGTATGGCACAGAGGGAGTCCATTTGTCCTATTGTGCCTTTATTGGCTCTGTGAAAAGATTTCCAATTCATTTGACTTGCCCTGCTGTTTCCCCAAAGCTCTGCAAATTTTAACTTTACATGCCTAGTTCAGATTTCAAAAGCATATAAAACAAAAGGATGGGCATTAGTTTCCCTTCTGATTTCAATAAGGAAAAAGAGAGAAACTGCATTTGAAATTGTAGTGACTGTAACGAGGTCAGCTGGGTGGACCTCATAGAATATGAGTTCCCTGATTGGGGCTGTTAACCTGGTCCAATCAGGGAGCCCTGACTGGCAGATATAAGCAGGAGCATCAGAAGTCCTGCTCACTCGGAGGGCTGGCTCTGAGGAAGTTTGGCTAGTGTCAAGTACTATGCAAGTGTAAATAAAGGGTGACGAGATATCAGCCCCCTGTGGAGTTATTTCAGTAATAATGTCTTTCACAACCCCTCAACTCCTCATGCGCAAAGGAAGTGTAGTCCAACACCAAATCTTTGAGCACGGATTTGGGGTGCTGCTGTGCCAGAGGTGCTGTCTTTTGGGATGAGAAGTTAAACTGAGAGCCCTCTCAGATGGATGCAAAAATATCACCTGGCTGGTCATCAAGTAGGAGCAGGGGTCATTTCCCCATGGTGTCCTGATCAATATTTATCAATCAACCAGCATCTTTAAAAAAAAAACTGATCATCTGGTCATTAACAGATCTTGTGGGATCTTACTGTGCACAATTTGGCCGCATCATTTCCAACAGAACAACGGAGGCTCACCTACAAAAAAAATGCTTCATTTACCTCAAAGCTCTTTGGAGAAAGGGTTTCCAGACTCAGTCTGTTGTTATGATTTAAACAATACTTAGCAGATCATTCACAAACAGGAACAATGACAGGCAAGAACAATGTTTCACAATTCAATAAACCGATTAAACAATAGAGGGGGCACCAGTCAATCAGCAGAAAGGTTGATATTAAATAAATGGTGCAGAGGAAATACATGAGATGTGCTAATTTAATTCTTTTTCTCTCTCTGATTGTCAGTCTGATGGATTGTCTTTTAAATCTATGTCTTTGTGCATGTCCCAAAGAGCATTCGGCATATAAAAACCCCTGACATCAGTTAGAAAAAAAAACAACACAAGGGGAAAGCCTGTCATTGGTCAGAGATGACATATTTGCTGTACCTGAACTATTTTTAACCGCATTACCTCATTGTGTGGAGAGGGAGGGGGGAATTCAAGCTATTTCACTGAGTTACAGAGAGAGAGGGAGACAGAGAGAGAGAGATAGAGTGTGTATGTATGAGTGTGTGCATCCTACATGCATGGTGCAACGACTCTTTTTTCACCTGCAGTCGACTGAAATAAACATCAAAATAGCTGCCGCCGTCAACAAGAATTGCAACGAGAGAAAGGTTATTTTTGGTTTTTTTGGTAAGTTTATCTTTGCAAGCAAACAAAAAATTAAATCTCTTGCATTGTGATGACAAGTGTGCAAATGCATCCGAAACAATAGAGGGGGTTAACCCGAGGGAATTGTGTTATCGTGACATGAAGCTGAGGAATAATATTAGAGATTGCAATGATATTGCATTGCGAGCGAATTTCTTAATGTCAGATGCAGGCAAGCAATTTTTTGCAAGATGTTGTCTGATTTTAAAATATGCTTCATTACGTTATCATCGTGTCAATGTTGTTTTTAAAATTTAAAACAGTCGTGAGTAAGAAACTTAAATGCATTAGCTTTATTTACAATTGTGAATATCAGCTCTGCAGTTAGTTCCCGCGTGTTAAATATTTAATCGATTTGATATGATTTACCCCGACATCTAAGGTGCCTTGAAGCGATGCGTGAGAACTAGATTTTTTTTAAAGTCTGTTTTTAAGAGTGTATCCTTCCAGTTCAGATGAGATGCAAGGAGCAGCTTTCAACATTCCCCACTTTAAATTGAATAAGCAATTATACAGTACAGCAGTGGATGCTTTTTTTTGTTTATAATGAAGGAAAGGTGAATGAATACGAAAGCAATGAGATGATGGCGTATCCATACAAGATATTCGCTGGACTATTGTTCCAAAACTGCCGGTTAGAACTGAGGACCCTACAGTACAAAGGATTGAGGGAATACCTAGATGATATCAGGGACAGCAGGATATGGTTAAGATGCCACTTCGACATACAAAGGTCTGTATTCACAGACCAAGAGGAAAATTTAATAGAAGTTTTCTCAAATCACACAGGAGTCTTGATAAGGTAAATGCTGAATGGGAAACAAGGGTTTGGGATTAGTGCCACAGTGTTGGGGGGGGGGGGGGGGCCTTGCGGATTTAGAATGTTTCTTATGCAGAATATTATTATCTGACCTGGCTGCATAATCTACGGTTTAGTGCAGTGCTAAGGGGGATGGCATCTCTCAGATGGGATGTTAAACTGAGGTGCCCTCTCAGGTGAACATAAAAGGTCACCATCTGAAGAATAGCAGGCGGGTGGTGATGTTCTTTTCAGGCTCTTTGTTGACATGTAGCCTTCAAGCAATAACACTGGTACCGACCGTCTGCTCATTATCACATTGCAGTTTGTGGGAGCTTGGCAATTACTGGTCAAGTTTCCTTTTCTCATTGGCTGCGAAATGCTTGGGCATGTCCTATGCTTGCAAATGATACAAAATGTTCTGTTTATATGGAGCAAGTGACCACATTGAGCACTGATCAAAGAACTCTTAGGAGGGCAACATTTGGAGAGGAAACAAGGTGTAGGGAAAGGGAAAGAATGGCCTTCAGGGGCTGAATGGCCTCCTGCTCCTAATTGGTATGTTCTGATGAATTGTAAAAATAAAATCTAGGCCAGTCTCCGACTATATAATTGACTTAATTAATAAAAGAAAAACCTTTCGAAAAACGTGTTTATTCTGGACAGATCTAGGCAGCAGAGGAATGTGATCTCTGAGGAGATTTGTTTTGCAGAGAGAGAGACACAGATCAGGGTTTCTGGAATATAACATATTCCAACCCAGGTATAGCCATTCCAAGCAGTATGACATACAGCAAAAAGGATATTGAACTGATTATTGCAGTCCTTGCACATTACATGGTTTGTTTAAAAAGACTCTGGGATAAACTTCTCTCCCTCAACACAGTGTAGGGGATCTATAATACACGTAGTAAGAACTGCTGATTCTGGAGTCTGAGATAACAAAGTGTAGAGCTGGGGGAACACAGCAGGCCAGGCAGCATCAGAGGAGTAGGAAAACTGACGTTTCGGGTTGGAACTGTTCTTCAGAAATGGGGGAGGGGAAGGGGGCTCTGAAATAAATAGAGGGGGGTTGCTGGGGAAGGTAGATGGGATGGTGATAGGTGAGTGCAGGCAGGTAGTGATGGGGATTGGTCAGTGAGGTGATGTTTACCATGGAGGGTGCCATAGTTAAAATCTCATCCCAGAAGTAGTGACTCAGTACTGCACTAGGTTTTGTCAGCCCACTGCAGAATGGGACCTGACCTCATCAACTTTAGAAGTGAGCATGCAACCCACTGAACCACATTAATCATGGCCCACTGTACATTCAGGAGAGCTAACACGAGGTAGAGGACAGTAATATGTCCTTGCAGCAACTGGTAATACAAATGTCTCCATTATTGGAAGGTTCAGCTCATTTCTGATGGCATGTTTTAGCTTTCGCTTACTTTAGTCTAAAAACACATTTCCACCACCTGCTGTGTCTGGACAGACAGGGAACTGTGATTTCTTTGGTTTGCAGTTTTGCCTGCATTTGCTATTCTCAAGTGAAGCTAAACTATAGCATAAGGGAGTTACTTTCATTGTTGCACTTTGTCACCATCGTGAGGGATCCACAAGGGGGCTCTGGGTTGGGAGTCTCTCTCTGAGAACAGTTGGTGTCAACAGTAGCCTAGATAGTGGTGTCCCTATCAATCAGTGTCACCATTCCAACTGGGAGTGTTTCCCCATCGGCAACAAGGCAACCTGACTGGCAACTTACAGCTCATGCAGGGCAGTAACTGTATCGTCAAGACAGCATCAAGCTGCATTTGTATAGCACCTTTAACATAGTGAGACATCCCAAGGTGCTTCAGGGGAGCAAACGTTGACACCCAGAAAATAAGAAGTTATTAAGATAGATGATTAAAGGCTTGGGAAAACCAGCATCTGAAAGGTGAAAAGCAGGGTGGAAGTTTAGGGAGGGTATTCCAGAGCTGAAAGACCAAGGCAACTGAAGGCTAGGCTGCCCATTGTTGGAGCTATAAAAACTGGGGATGGTCAACAGATCTGAACTAGTAGAGTGCAGAGATCTCAGAGCATTGTGGGGCTCAGGAGATTTGATTTAAAATACAGAAGAATGATTACTATCCCAGAACCTGGACCCAAAATGAGAGGGGGCACGAGAGGCAACAGTGCAGTCAGCAGACAAACTACGTCCTTTTTTGCTGCAATAGAAATGTCAGCACACCTTCCAATAGCAGTCACTGGATAGTGTTGGTGGGCAGACTGCAGTTCACTCTGGTGCTCCAGTGAAAACTGCAGAACAGTTCAATGATGTGGCCCACACAGTCACTCTGTCAATGCTTAAGGGCTAGTCATGCACATGATGAATACAGCAGGAGCCCCCTAAGATGAGTTAAAGTCTGCAAGGGAGATTGAGGGAGTTTGTGGTACATTGATATTGTTCCTGGCACTAGTAATCCAGAGACCAATAATCCATGGATGTGGGTTGTAAACCCACAATGGTACATGGTAACATTTGAATTCAATAAAATTTGAAATTGAAAGCTCGCCTTATGTTGACTATGTAACACTGTTGCTTGTCATAAAAACCCATCTGGTTCACTAGTGTCCTTTAGGGAAGGAAATCTGCCATCTTTACCTGGTCTGGCCTACATGTTACTCCAGACCCACAGCAATATGGTTGACTCTTGATTTGATTTATTTATTGACACATGTTTCTTGTTACAAAAATGCAGTGTAAAGTGTTGCATAGTATCGACACTCTCTTAGAAAAATAGAAAATGCTGGAGAAACTCAGCAGGTCTGGCAGCATCTGTGGAGAGAGAAACAGTGTCAACATTTCAAGTTTGATATGAAGGAGAGTCACATTGGATTTTCAACAATATTTCTGCTTCTCTCTCTACAGATGCTGCCAGACCTGCTGAGCGTCTTCAGCACTCTCTTATTTTTATTTCTTATTTCCAGCATCTGCAATGTTTTTCTTTGATTTGTTTGACTAATAACTGCCCCCTGAACTGGCATAGCAAGACACACAGTTCAAGGGCAATTAGGGGTGGACAAATAAATGCTGGCTTTTCAGCAATGTCCACACGCAACAAAAGAAGAAAAATAATTCAAGGTGATGGATGTGTGAATTTAAATGATGAACAAAAAGTGTGATTTTTATTAAAAAAAAAATTTTTCACCTCCAGAATCAAATGGCAGGAGACAAGAAGCCAATGAAGGCCATCAGGGCCAATCAGCTGGCTGCCATGTTGCAAGGCCAGAAGGAGAAGATGTTGGTCATTGACTGTCGTCCTAATGCTGACTACCACAACCTGCACGTACTAAATGCCGTCAACATCTGTGCCACAAAGATCACACCTGAGAGAGAGTCACTTGCTGAACTCCTGCAGCCGAGCCCAATGGTGATGGTCTGTTCTGGCTATTTTGTTCACTCTTATTCTCTCTTTTCCTTCCCACCACCGCTCCCCACCTCCACCCCCACCCTCCCGCTCCCCAATCCCTGATTAGATTGCTTTTTGCATGGAGCAAGATGTTTGAAATCATTAAGCATTTAATAGTTAGGGCTACCAATCCTCCAGAATGAGCAGACATTGAAGATTCACTGCTTTCAGCAACATTAAAGAAACATTTACCTTCGCTCTGAACATTTGCATTTATCAGTTACAATAACTTATTGGACATGGGAGTGACAGACATAAAACATCCTAACTTGAGTATTGCCGAGAAAAACGAGATACGCTGTTGAAGCTTTTTGCCTTGTACTCATCAGGACAAAATTGCAAGAATACCAAATCTCAAAGGGAACAACAATTTATATTACATGAGAAAAGTGTATTGATCGGTTGACTTTTGATTGGTCAAAGCTTAGCCATGGATAATGCAGCAAGCAACCAACGAACCCCACACTCTTGTTTCATACAAATAAGGATCAATGTTTGAACATGTTCCTTTGGTCTGCAGAGGACAGGCCTTTGTGTATAAATATATTTAGCTTTTCACCACATTGACTTGCCAATCAGTCAGCACACTTTTCCTCATGCGGGACAAATTGTTGCTGTCTTTGAGATTTGGCATTCTGGTGATTCTGTCCTGATGAGATGCAAGATAAACAGCTTCAAGGGCACAGCTCAGAAGAGTTTGGGAGTTCCTGTGTACAAATTACAAAAAAGCTAGCTTACAAGTTCAGCAGGTTTATCAGGAAAGCAAATGGAGTTTGGCCTTTACTTCAAAGGGAATGGAGTATAAAAATTGGGAACTCTTGCTGATACTATACAGGTCAGAAAGCTGGAATACTGGGAACAGTTTGGGTCCCTAATCTAGGGAAAGATAGAATGGCATTGGAGACAGTTGGAGAAGGTTCATATCGTGATTATAACAAGGTCAACCAAAAAATGAGTTCCCTGATTGGGGCTGTTAATCTGGTCCAGTCAGGGAGCCCTGGCTGACAGATAAAAACAAGAGTGTCAGAGGTTCTGTTCACTCTGAGAGCTGGCTCTGAGGAAAACAGACCAGTGTCAAGTACCGTGCACACGTAAATAAAGGGTGACTTGGCGATGAGATACCAGCCTCTGTGGAGTTATTTCAGTTCAGGAAGCTGATTCTTGGTATGGAGGAACTGTTTCATGTGGAGACATTCTGTAGGTTGGGCCTGTACTCATCAGAGTTTAGCAGAATGAGAAGCAATGTTATTGAAACATATACAATTATTAGGGGACGAAGTAGGTTAGATGTGGAAAGGCTGTTATCCCTTGTGGGAGGTCCTGGACAGGGAGGGTCTCTGTTATGAGAAAAGGTCTGCACGTACTTATTGGAATTTAGAAGAACGAGAGTCAACCTTATTGAAGTGTACAAGATTCTGAGGAAACTCGATAGGATAAATTTAGAAAGGTTGTTTCCCATTTCTGGGGAGTCTAAGACCAGAGGGCATAATCTCAGAATAAGGGATCAACTGTTTAGCGAAAGTGTTGAATTCCTTACCACTGAGGGCTATCGAGGCTGAATCATTATGTATGTTCAAGGCTGAGATAGAAAGATTTGTAATCAGTAAGGGAATCTCGGGTTGTGGGGATAAGGCAGGAAAGTGGAGTTGAGGATAATTGTTTCAGCCATTGATCTTATTGAATGGCACAGCAGATTCAGTGGGCTTAGTGATCTGCTTCAACTCCTGCATCTTATCGTTATGTCTCTTTTTTCAGCAATAAGCACCCAGTCGTGCAATGAATGGGTTACTGCAAACAAGAGGGCCATTCAGCCCTTTGAGTCTATGATTTGTTCTTGGCAACAGAAACTTAGAAATCCTATGTTGCAGCTTTTTTCCCATAGCCCTGCAAACATTTTCTCATAAGACACTTATCCAGTGACCCCCCTTGAAAGCTGTTTGGTTGATGTTTCGGGCCTAGACCCTGCTTCATTTCTGAAGAAGGGTCTAAGCCTGAAACGTCAGCCTTCCTGCTCCTCTGATGCTGCTTGGCCTGCTGTGTTCATCCAGCTCTACACCTTGTTATCTCAGTTTCTCCTGCATCTGCAGTTCCTGCTACCCTTGAAAGCTGTGATTGAATATGCCTGCATCACACTCTCAGGTGTTCCGGATCCAACCACTTGCTGAGTAAATAATGCTCTTCCTCACACCACCACAGCTTCTTTTGTCAATTATCTTAAATTTGTATCCTTCAATTCTCGATTATGCCACAGCTTCCTCTACCTGTTCGGACTTAGAAACTTTGGCATTAGAGTCTGTTTGTTTTCTGATTGGCCACGGGACGGTTGGCACCATGACAATTAACTAATAACAGAGTGACTAATGATGGTATGGGGTGGGGCAGTTGGAGGCATGAGGTCATGTGAAGAAATGTCCAGCAATACATCTGACCAATCTTAATGGGAGTGGGCCAGAGCAGTGATTAAGTTGTGACTGGATGCTAAAGCAGTGACTAATGCTCTAAGGGACATGGGTTCAATTCCTGCCACTGCAGTTGTTGGAATTTACATGGCCAATTAATAAAATGCGCAATGTTACACCAGTCTCAGCAATGGTGACCATGACAATTATCAGCAATTGTTTAATGAACAAGTCTGGTTTTTAAGGGAAGAAAATCTGCTGTCTTTACCTGCTCTGGCCTACATGTGACCCCAGAGGCACAACAATGTGGTTGACTCTTCACTGCATCTCTGAAGTGGCCTGGCTAGTTTGAGGGTAATTAGGGATGGGTAATAAACACTAGCTTTGCCAGTGTTGCTTACATCCCATGAGAGGATACAAAAAAAGTTGAGAAGTTAATAGGGAAGAAGATCTTTATTGTGACCGTATTAATTGTCTCTCATGAATCCCCAGATAAAGGACCTACAAATAAAGGAGCTGGTGCTGTATGACCAAGAAGCAAAAGATGCGAAATGTCCTCCAGCCACCGACATCATCACAATCCTCCTGCGAAAACTGGAGAAACAATTCAACAATGTATATTTTCTTAAAGGTACAGCCTATATAATTTAAAGGGAAAGTCCCACTGTTGGTACCTTTTTGTCATTAATGTTGCATGGTTCCAGTAGCGTGACAGCAATGTCTATGTACTAGTAATCCAGGGGTAATAGATCCAGGGGCATAAGTGAATCCCTTCGTGACTGCTGGCAAATGTAAGTTAAATTAATTGAATAACATCGCACTGAAGATCAACGTCAGTCGTGGTAACCATGAATCTACTAGAAAACCCATTATCTTCTCTAATATCCATCAAAGGAGGAAAACTGCCACCCTTTCCCAATCTGACCTACATGGGACTCCAGATCTACAGCAATGTGGTTGATACTTAACTGCCCCTGAATTGGCTTAGGAACCCACTCAGTTATTTTTTTAAGAATCCCCAGCAGGCCGTTTGAGCCCATACCAACCCTCCAAAGAGCATCCCACCCAGACCCACTCCCCTACCCTATCACTCCGCATTTCCCACAGCTAATCCACCTGACCTGCACATCCCTGGACACCATGGAGTAACTTAGCATGGCCAATCCACCTAACCTGCACACCTTTGGACTGTGGGAGGAAACCTATGCAGACACGGGGAGAATGTGCAAACTTCATACAAACAGTCACCCGAGACTGGAATAGATCCCTCACAGGCGACATGAGGCAGCAGTGCTAACCACCGAGCCACCGTGCTGCTCTTATATTTAATATGGTTCACCACTACCTTCTCAAGGGCAATAAGGGATGGACAATAAATGCTGACCTTGCCAGCGATGGCCATTTTTTGTGAAGGAATGAAAAAGAAAATGATCCAGGCTGGATTTTGTATTCATTTTCTACCGTCCCTTCTATTGTTGTCCCATCCTCTCCTGATGGATGTTACTGGGCTGCAAGCAAAAGGAGGCAGCTAAGTGCATAATACCTTGGCTATATCCTCCCAGTGTAAGTCCAGAGAGTAAAGATAGGCAAACTGTTTTAGCTCGGAGAATTCCACTGCCTGATGCAGGTTTCACTGAGTGTTGATCAAGAGATGAGACAATGGCTGGATCCCCTTTCATCAAGTAGTCTGAAGGTGTCAAAGTTAACAGGCACTACTTAACAACCACCTCAATATGATAAAATATTGACCTTGTATAATAACATTCTCCATTTGCTTCAGTGATTTTGAGTAGGAAGGGAACAACTCAACCAGGGTGCTCACTGCTGACCTTTATCCAGTGTTAGACATTGTGTTTCTTTGGATGCCAACTGAAGACTGCACTGGCTGTGATGCCTGCCCTAGTCGAATAGCCTCTGATCACTTGGTAACTAGGCTTAAAAAAGAGTGACCAGCCTGAAGGGGATGTGGCCAGACAGCATGGCAATACTTTCAGGGACAAATAAAGGGATGGTAATTGCAATTTATTGGGGTGATTCCAGAGGCCAAGACTAATAGTCTAGGGGTCATGGGTTCAAAGTCCACTGCAGCTGTGAGTGGAACTTAAATTCAGTTAATAAATCTGGACTATAAAGTTAGTCTGATGGCCGTTACACCTATTGATTCCCGTCTGGTTCACTGAAGCGTTTTAGGGAAGGATATCTGTTGTCCATGCCTGGTCTGGCTTACATGTGACTCCAGACCCACTGCAATATGATTGATTTTCTCCTGCCTCTGAATTGGCCCGAGCAACTGTTTGGTTCAAGGGCAATTTGGGGACAGACAACAAATGCTGGCCTTGCCACTGCTACCCACGTCCCATGAAAGAATTAAAGTGTGGATGGCCATAGGTATTGAACATATGATTTAGGAGCAGAAGTAGACCATTTGGTCCCTCAAATCAAGAGGAAAGCAGCTAGACCAGAGGCTCCTCATTGAACTGTATCCCAGAAAAGAACCAGTATCTTTGGTGACAAACTTGAGATGGTAATTTTAATATTATGACTAGGAAAGAGCCTTAGTTATTGTTTGTGGTTTGGTGGGGCAAGTGTATTGGCTTTAATAGGGAAAGGGTTGTTGAACAGCTTTCAGAGTGTGAAATGTTCTTATCCTTTTTGTCCAGTTCCCTCTCATGCTATTCCCTTCTCTTTACAGGAGGCTTTCTGGAGTTTTCCTCTTGTTTTCCCAGCTTGTGTGAAGGGAAGTCAAGCAATTCCTTGCCCAGCAGCTTCTCACAGCCGTGTCTCTCCACGTGTGACATGGGACCCACTCAGATCCTCCCATATTTCTACTTGGGCTCCCAGAATGATGTTTTGAATAAGGTGAGTAAGGCGCAGGCTAAAGGATACAGGCCTATAACAACCAGTCTCGATTGAAACCAGGGTCCAGGATCAACCTTACCCCCAGCTTCAAAGAAAGTCCATGGGATTCTCCCAGAACTTCAGCAGAGGATTGGTGGAATTCTTGGAGAAATGGCAAAGATGGGCACTCGTACCATTTCTCTAGGAATTCTGCCAGTCGTTTGCTGTGGGACATCGAATGGAAATCACCAATTAGGAATGGGATTGAAGCTGGATAATGGAGATCTTGGGATTTTTGTTCAATCACTTTTGAGGATGAAAGGAGCTGTTGTTGAGAATTTTTGCTGAGAAGTTTAAGCTGCAGCATGAGAGCGTGTGTTAGGTTTGATTGTGCAGGGTCTGTAGGAGGTGATGGGTTTGGGGCAGACTTTAAAAGCCACAGGAGACTGGAGTGGACTGTGCAGGATACTGCAGAGGCAGCTTCAGCTGTGATGGTGAGACTGGATGGTGAGACTGGATGGTGAGACTGGATGACACGCAAGCTTCATTCATTGTCCCAATAGGGTCAGTGACATAGCAACAGGATTTGCTTTGGAGTTATTGAATTTTACAGGAGATATGATTATCTGGTGAGCAATGGGACTGAAAATTATAAAGACAGATGTAAGTATGTAGCTGATTAAATAATTCATGTTATATCTGCTGTGCGTTACTCAGTATGTCACAAAAGTAGTTGATGGAAAGTGTCACTCATCCTGGTTTAAACTGCTTCACTGGGAATCACTGGATGGAGTAATGTATTGGATGAGATGAGGACTGACTGCCTATCCCACTTCTTATTCCTTAGTCTCTTATAATTTTCATGAAAAGGAGGAGGTAAAATTTGGGTTGTTTAAAGACTAAGTTAGAGGAGGAAGGCAAAGTTGAGAGAGCTGGTGTCCTTCGCTGTTTGGAACCCCAGAAAAGAACGGCGTTGAGCAGGAGATCGATCTTCATTTCGACATGATGATGGCACAAAAGGAGGAAGAAGGTGGTGCAGGAATGCAGATGGATTTTAATTGCTGTGCAACTATCTTTTGCAGGAGTTGATGACTCAGAATGGGATAACCCACATTTTGAATGTGAGCAGTAACTGCCCAAAGCCCACGTTTATCCCCGACAGCCATTTCCTGCGGATCCCAGTCAATGACAGCTACTGTGAGAGTCTCTTACCTTGGCTGAACAAGTCTGTGGAATTCATAGGTATGAAGTTGAACAGCGAAATGCAGACTAGCACATGGAGGGGTGGGGCGGGGGGGGAAGCGGTGCGGTGGGGTGCGCACATAGATACATTCAGCAATTCACCCTGGTGCCAGTGAATATTATAGAGTCATACAGCACGGAAACAGACCTTTTGGTCTAACCAGTCCATGCCGACCATAATCCCAAACTAAACGATTCCCACCTGCCTGCTCCTGGCCCATATCCCTCCAAATATTTCCTATTCACGTACCTATCCAAATGTCTTTTAAATGATGTAATTGTATCCACATTCACCACTTCCTTAGGAAGTTCATTCCACACGCAAACCACCCACTGTGTAAAAAAAAATGCCCTTGTGTCTTTTTTAAATCTTTCTATGCTCACTTTACAGTTTTCTAGCTTAACTCACACCAAACAGTTTACCCATCTTGCCTGTGTTTACTGACTTACATTGGCTCCTGGTCTGTCACTGGCTGAGACTTAAAGTCCTTCTCATTATGTTCAAATTCCTCTTTGGCTTTGCTATCTCTGTAACCTACTCCAGCTCTGCAACTCTCTAAGAATTCTAAGCTCCTCCAATTCTGGCTTCATGTGCAATGCGATTTCCACAACTCCACCATAAGTAGTCATGCTTCTAATTCCTAAATCCTGAATTCTGGAATCCCCTCCCTAATTCTCCTGATTTGAAGACTTCCTTTAAAATATCTATTTGGTCAAGCTTTTGGTCACCAGTCCTATTTCTTATAATAATATTTCTTTATGGGACTCATGTCAATTTTTTTCTGATAACAGCCTTGTGAAGCCCTTTGGGATGTTTTACTACAATAAAGGTGCTATATGATAACAGTTGTTGTCCTTATTTTGCACATCCCCTTCAATCCCCCAACACAGTATCTCAAACAGTGGACTCCTTCATCTTTTCTGAAGAAGGGTCCTGACCCAAAACGTCAGCTTTCCTACTCCTCTGATGCTGCCTGGCCTGCTGAGTTCCTCCAGCTCCACGCTGTGTTATCTCCTTCTTCTTACATACCCAGTTGTCATCCTATGCTTCATCTAATTGGAAGTTCTTCATATCTGGCCCGGGATAATGACTGACAACCATATATCAGAGCTGTGTGCTAGCAGAAACATTCTCCCATCTGTGCCAAACAGCTGCGTGGTCAATTCTTGCAGATTTATCGCTGCCCCCCTAGAGATCAGACCAGGAAACACCTGAGTGTAGGGTTCAGGAAGCATTTTAACTAATAAGATTAAGGGAGGAACCACAAACGTCTTTCTAGCGAAAGATTTTATATCCACTTGGGGACCTGAAGCATTGGAAAGATCCCACGGCACTTTTCAAAGATGAGTAGGGTGTGTGTTGAACAACTCTGTCTCAACTCGCAGCTGCCGTTTATCTTATAACTGTTTGTGGGTGCTCGCTAGGCATAGATTAGCCATGGGATTTCCAAGGGTATAAGTGTGACTACATGCATAAGTATTTTGTTGGCTGTAAAGCACTCTGGAACACCTTAATGATTTAAAAGTGGTTAAATAAGGTTCTTATTGACATTCTTGACACTAACTGTTTCACACAGACACAGTGCGGTCAATGAAGTCTCGGGTTTTAGTGCACTGCTTGGCTGGGATCTCGCGGTCTGCAGCAATTGCTATCGCTTACGTCATGAGGACGATGGATTTCTCTTTGGACGATGCTTACAGGTATGAACAGAGCATCTTCTGGAGGATTTGAGAAACAGAAGCAGCAAAATGTAGATGCAGATTCTAAAAGAGAAGGACAAAGCTTTACGACAAAGTGTTGACAGAGTGAAGCTAGTTCGATCTGTATCAGATCAGATATTTGAATCATTCATTGAAAGTAAGCTGTAACACAACACTAAGATCATATGTAAACAGTTGCTAGAACTCGACTATCTCTGGAAAAAAGAGATACATTGCTGGATCTTTTCATCTTACACTCATCAGGACAAATGCAAGAATGCCAAATTTCAAGCAATTAAAATAACTTAATCTCCATGTGAAAAGAGCACTGATTCATTGGCAAGCTGGCTTTGATTGGCCAAGAGACTACCATGGAGGAGCGATAGGAAACCATTAGCGCCCCCCAAACTCCCATGTAGTTCAAAAACGGTTTAACATATTCCTTTTGTTTTGCAGAGAATGGGTCCCTGAATTTGAATATATGCCACTTCTAGTGGGAGTAAGTGGGACATGTTATGAGCTTCACCAATTATTTTCAAGTATTTCAGAGGTGAGAGATGTGGAGAAAGTGATCAACAGAGAGGGAGAGAAATAAGACCAGGAGGTGGAGAAGGAGAAAGGTGCAAGAAGAGAGAGATGTGTGGATACAGATAGCTCGACAGGATAAAAACAAAGAAAACAGAGACAGAGAGGGCAGCAGACATAGTGAGGAGAAATTACAGATGGAATGTTGACATGGAAAAACAAGTAGAATAGAGAAAAAAGGATAATTATGAGGGAAGCACTTTATCACAATTGAATTGCAGAAGCCTGAATTATTTCTCTCAGTAGATGGACAGTAGGTCAATTGAAACATTTATAACTGAGTACAATGGCTTGTGGCTTGTTTTTGTTCAGTCAGGGTACCAACAGTTAAAGGTGTTGGATGGGTTTGGAAGTGCTGATCAACCATGAAGTAATTGAATGATAGAACAGACACAAGAAGCTGAATGGCCTTGCCCTGTTTTTATTGTTTCTAGTGGCAGGTTTGTGGGCTGAATGGCATCCCTCCTTTGTCTTCTTCCCGCCTCCCCGAATATTCAGCGTTCTTTTCTCAAAATGCCAAAGTGTGTCGCACTGTGACCGTATGTTATTGCAGTTTCCTCAGCTATGTATGTAAATGACCTTGGCTGCCATAGTGAAACTTATCGCAGCCAATCTTACTCCTGCCCCTGTCCCAAATCCAGATGGCTGTGGCTCAGTGGTTAGCACTGCTGCATCACAGTGCCAGGGTCCTGGGTTCAGTTCCACCTTGGATGACTGTCTGTGTGGAGTCCTCCCTATCTCTGTGTGGGTTTCCACCCACAGCCCAAAGATGTGCAGATTAGGTGGGCTGGCGATGCAAAATTGTCTGTGGTGTCCAGCTGTATGTAGGCTAGGTGGATTAGCCATGGGAATTGGAAGGTTACGGGACAGAGTAGGGATTTGGTTCAGATGCTCTTTGAAGGGTTAGTGCAGCCTCGATGAATGGCTGAATGGCCTCTTTCTGCATTGTGGGGATTCTATGATTCCATGCTGCACCAAACAGCAGGGTCCCTGGTTATGCCTGCCAACACTCACTCACCAGCTCATTTGGGTGAAAGGGCACTTCTTTATCTTGCATAAAATGTGGGCATCAAATACACAACAACACCATCAAAGCCAGCATTTGTTGCCTAATCATTAACTGCCCCCTCGCTGGGGCATTTCAGAGGGCAGTTAAGACTCAACCACATTGAGTGGGCCTGGAGTTACAAATGAAGCTAGACCAGGTTAAGGATGACAGATGGCACATCAGTGAACCAGATCAGTGTTTAACAACAATCAAAGATATTTGTCCTGGTAATTACTCAGACTAGCTTCATATTTCCAATTCTTTCATTTACTGGCTACAGTGGTGGGATTTGAATTCTGCTCCTGCAGCATCAAGCCCTGAAATACTAGTTTAGTGATAGAACCATGACATCACTATCTCCTCTAAAGGGACAAGAGGGCTGTTGTCTGCTTCTGTGACTTTTAAAATCATTTTTGCTTGTAATTATCTTGTGAAGAATAATTATTATTTGCCATGATCAGGTTTGTGAAAGACAGAAGACCCTCAATTTCGCCGAACTTCAACTTCCTGGGCCAGTTAGTGGAATATGAAAAGACCATCCTACAGATCCAGGCTTCGGCCCATACGGCACAAAACATCCTTCATCCTCAGAACAGCCCAATGCAAGAAGAAGCCAACCACCCAGACACTTGTGAAGACCCCGAGGAAGATGCAGAGATACCTGCCCCTCATTTTCCCGCCTTGAACATTCCAGCACATCACAAGGATCTTTCGGGTAAAGGAACTGACAGTGATGCGAGCAGCAATCGCAGAGATCCAGAGATGACAGCCTTACAGCAGGGGTTCTCCGATCTCCGCCTCTCACCAGAGCAAATATCACACACCAGCTGCTTGAAGCGCTCTTTCTCCCTGGATGTGAAGTCTGTCTACTCTTCAGACCCACACATCGGATGCTATCAGACTGCACAGCCAGCGGAGACAGGCCCTGTCCCAAAGCTGCTGGGCTTTCAGAGCAAGTTGGTCACTAGTACCTTCAACCCATTCACCCTCTTGTTCGGCAATGCCAGGAAAGGCCGCGGGAAAGACAGCGCTGTACCCAATGGAGGCCCACAGGCGTCGAAAGCCCAGCAGAAATGCAGCTGTGTTGAGAATGCTTCCTCTGTCACTGGGGCTGACCAAGGACCAATCTGTTCACCTTGCGTGACTCGCCGGAAGGACGGTAGTCAGAATGATCCCACCGCAAGAGTGACGCTGAGCCTGCCCATCGCCAGGCAGCCATCATCGCCGCTGCTCGATTACAGCAGCTGCCTCATAACAGTGCATGGAAAGAGGACACAGTTATCCCTGTTTGAACACCCTTACAGTGGCCCCACGGATTGCAAGGCCATCACACCCGATCATATCACGAGGAACGTGGGCCTGTACGCTGACAACGTGGTGAAATCCTAATCCTAATTGTGAAAATGAACAAGCACATCGCGTGATCTGTTCAGATTGGATTTGCTCCTTCTAAGGGGAAGGGTAGGCAGGCCAAAGAACTTTGCACTTTCAGCCTGTTCTTTCTCTCTTTGGCCACAAATGCCCTCTGTGGTAGGCCTAGGCTCACTTGATTGTTACCATTCCTGAGGCCCATGTCATATTTCTCAGGCGTTTTACTGTTGCACCTGACTTCAGGGCATTCTTTAATCTGTTGAGATGTTGCTAAGAACAGAACATGGTCAAAAGGCAAACACTTTTGCAAAAACAGTGTCCATAGGAAAATAGTGAACAGACGTTTAACAGAACTTGGATGATTGGACGGACCATTGTTCCTCAAATTGAAACTTAACAATGGGGAACAAAAGACTAACTTGGAATTAAGACCGAATTTCTTCGAAAAACAGTTTAAAACTAAAATTATTTTATTGGGACACAGGTGACACTGGTCCTTACTGGTTGATGTTATTTTAAGGATCATGGTGCCAGGGGTTTATTAATCGTGAAGGGTTGGCAGAGGGGTACGTGTGGATGCCAGTGAACCTGAAGGGAACATGATGGTTTCTTTGCTGCTAAGGCCATGGGAATGTTCTGTGTTGAACTGGAGTTGCCATGAGGGAACAATAAAGATGGGTAGACCTCCTTGAGTTTTATACGATTATGTCTATGTGCGTATGTTGTGGACGGAAAGGGTTGGGAAGAAAACTCTTCTGCTTCGCCCCCTCCAGATCTAAATAAAGTGGCTGCTGTCCACAGTAGGTTAGATTGCATATGTTCTTTGGAGGGAACAGCTTGATAGGCCGAAGGGTCTCTTCTGATTTCCTGTTTTTCTAATGTTTTTATACAGGAGTGGGGGTGTCAGGATGGTGGGGGTGGGGGTTGGGGGGTGGTGTAGTAACTTTCCGTTTTGTCTTCTTCCTGAGGGAGCCACGGCTGTTGTCTGTGGGGCTTGAGTGGTGGAGTGACTCGTGTTGTTGTGTTATGTTAGATTCCAGCCTCCTTCCTGCAGCAGTTACACTGACTGTGTGAATCACCACATGAAGAAATCAGCCTTGGACTGGCTCCCATATCGGGAGAGAACAGGTGAGGGCTGAGCGGCCACATTCCTAAATGTAACATTGTACTTCGGGTAGAATAAGAACAGAGAAAGAACTGCCCAGTGCAATGAAGAGCACTCTGCCGTATAAGGTAATGGTTTTGAAAGAGTTCATTTTTGACCTATTCTGAACTCGACCCAATCCAATAATATCACACAGCTGCTGGGTGCAGAATCAGTATTAACGCTTTCAGAATCATCACCTTATACAGTAACCACAAACAACCAGAGGTGCTCTCGATAAACTAGTAATGTCCTCCTAATAGGTCCAATTATTCATTTAACAGCTATGTCTGTACAAGAGTGCTGTCCATATTGTCTTTAATGCAAACAATGAGAGCACTGGGCTTCAGTTTGAGAGGTCCATCAGCCTCCACAGAAAGTTGTTAGACTCCCAGTCAGAGGCCCTGGCTTATCTCAAAGGCCATGGGACCAGGTATTTATTACAAGGGGTTTCTCACGGTTTGGAGAGATAAGTCTGTAGAATGATTCTAACAGTCCGACTGTTTCAGATGCTGCCTGGGAGGCCTTGGTGCCAAACGGGTTCAGTCTGGTCCAACATTAAGATGTTGTTCTCCTACTGAGACAGACAAGTGGCCCTTTCAGTGGAGAGTACCATCTTCCCATTCAGAGGTCCCAACCTCATCTCACATGTAAACACAACCTAGCTCCAAGCTAGGGGTTGTTCAGCAGATGACGGGAAGGGAGAGAGAAAAACACATCTGTTTCGTTTCTTAACACACCATCTTGTGTGGGACTTGACCACCCATATTTAAATCTAAAACCAAGACCTAAGAGGACACATTGGGCCTCAGCTTAATGGGTCAGCTCTGAGATGGCACCCTGGCAGTGCAGCAGCCCAGCAGCACTGCACCCGAGTGTCTGGATGTTGTGCTCAGGCCTCAGGACTGGGATTTGAACTCACAATTATCTGACTCCGTGGCGAAACTACCAGCTGAACGACAGCTGACAACTATAGCTATCAGTGTGTTGAAGAACAATTTTCAGCTGTAATGTCACACAGTGCCACAAAAGCAGGCTACACCATATACATGTAAAGATTAACTACCTGCATTGCTTGAAATTAAGCCGATGGTAATTAGACACGCATCGGGTTAGAAGACAATTGTGCCACTTCTCGAATCTGGAGTCAAATCGAATTTAGACCAGGGTTGTGATAAGTGAAATGAATGGCGTTTGTCCCTCATTACGAAAATGCTGTCAAACAAGAACAGTCAGCTTTGCTGAGGGAACTAAGAGGATGGCTGGGAAGGGAAAAGGAAAAGTCACACTACTCACCTTGTTTAAAGGATCATGGCAGTGCAGAGGAACCTTTACTCTGTATCCCACCGTCACAGTGTGTGGCCTGAGAATGTTTGCTGGTTTAGATTGAGCTTTCCCCTGCTTTTTCAACAACGCTACGATGTTTTGGAGCAGCATGTTAGCAGGCCTGTATGCTTTCTTTTGCATGAAAATTGTTGTCAAGATTTCTTACCACAATGTTGATTAAAGATATTCTTGTTTAATATGAATGTGCTTTCTCGTGTTTGGAATTCACACACTTGAATGAAAACGAGGGCTGTAAAACTACTTCCTTGTTCAAAAGTGTATAGAACCACTTACTTCATATTTTCTCCACTTTCACAGATAATGAAAGGAAAAATGTCTTTTATTATCAATGACATATTCACTACCAACAAACTGTACTTAGTACTGCTCTCAGTTTTTCCCTGTTAATCTTTGTAATCTCTAAATCCTCTTTGTTCATTCTTCCTTCACTCGGACAAATCTAACACTCACTGCACCATTGGCTATTCCAATTCAATCTTTTCCCAAAACCTCCAGCCTTAGGAATTTATTGCACCCTTAAACTTCCTTTGCTTCTGCAGGTTTTTCTTTTGGAAAAAAAACCTCACATCTCCCAGCTGTTGCTTGTTGATCTTTTCCATCTTCTCTCCCAGTTGTTTCGAACTCTGCAGAGGGTGCTGTGAGCTTTTAGGGTCATTACAACAGGAAAGGAGGCCATTCGATCCATCCAATCCACCACAGTTTCTTACTTGAAAGAAATTCCATGTCACAGCGTTAGATAAATGTTTAGTATTTGGCTCAAAATCTCTGAGGCATATCCCTTTAGTGTGCTTTTTTGTTGTTGAGAATTTGTATTTGGCATTGAGGGACTCCAATAGCTTTTTATTAACTTCTATTTAAATATTATTAAAATAAAGTGGACTTGGTTGAATTTGTGTTGTTATCTTCATAATCAATATTCCATGGGGCGGCACACTACCTCACAGCACCAGGGAACTGGGTTCAATTCCACCCTCAGGCGTGTCTGATGGAGTTTACATATTCTCACCAAGTCTGCGTGTGTTTCCTCCGGGTGCTCTGGTTTCCTCCCTCAGTCCAAAGGTTTGCAGGTTAGGGTGGATTGGCCATGCTAAATTGCCCATATTGTCCAGGGATGTGCAAGCTCGGTGGATTACCATAAACCATGCAGGGTTACAGGGATCGATTGGGTCTGGGTGGGATGCTCTCTGGAGGGTCGGTGTGGAATCGATGGGCTGAACGGCCTGCTTCCATGTTGTAGGGATTCTGTTATTTGGTCCAGTTGACACATGGGGCACACAGTACCCTATAATATAAAGAATTACTCAGCAATGACCCTCCACAATAAATAATAGGACAAATTCAATTATTGTCCCATCAGCGTAACACCTATCAGCAGCAAAGTGCCAGAAAAGATTCATCAACAGCTCTAACAAGTGGCACTTACATGCTGATAACTTGCTTACTGATCTTCAGGCTGGATTTCCCCAGTTCCATTTGTCCTTGGTAATTGCTTCCTCCCAGCAGGTGGTAGCACTGCAAAACCCTCCGCTCACTATGTGATATTTATGTAGGCAGGTTCCATTGTAAATCAGGATATTGGAATTAATAAGGAAAACATTGGCAAGAAATGTCAACAGGTGGAAGGTATAGTGAGGGTATGTCTATGCAATTTGAAAAATGCCCTGCTGGTGATGTGCGTTTCTTTCAATGTGTTCTGTGTTTTAGAACAATGTACAATTTTGCAGATTTACAGCCATCGTGTCATAACTCAGAGATCTGAAGACCATGGGTTCAAATCTCTCTGTAGAGACTTCAGCATAGCATGTAACCAGCCACACCACCCCCTCCTCCACATCAACGCGTACTAAGCGAGTGCTGCATAATTGAGGTGCTAACTTTCAGACAAGGAATTAAACTGAGGCCCTCTTTTTTTTTCCTTTATTTCTTTCACGGGATGAGGGCATCACTAGCCAAGCAGCATTTATTGCCCATCCCTAATTGCGCAGAGGGCAGTAAAGAGCAAACCACATCGCTGTGGATCTGTAGTCACATGTATGCCAGGCCAGGAAAGGATGGCAGTTTCCTTCCCTAAAGGACATTAGTGAACCAGATGGGTTTTCCCCGAACAATCAATTCATAGTCATCATTAGGTTCCTAATTCCAGATAGTTTATTGAATTCAAATTCCACCATTTGCCGTGGCAGGATTCGAACCTGGGTCCCTAGAACATTATCTGGGTCACTGGATTAACAGTCCAGTGATAATGCCATTAGGCCATTGCCACCCCATAAGTAGATGTAAGTAAAAGAGTGCAGTGCTTCCTGTAAAACATAAGCGGTCAGTTCTTTTCCATAGCGTAATAACTTTCAGTGTTCCTTATCCTGCCCCGCGAGCACTCAGTTCAGCGGGATCATTGCAGGGGTGATGTCCCTAGTGTCCTCAACAGCATTCATTCCTCAATCAACCTCACTTTTAAAACAGAGATAACAAGGTGTAGAGCTGGATGAACACAGCAGGCCAAGCAGCATCAGAGGAGCAGGAAGGCTGACGTTTCGGGTCTAGAACCTTCTTCAGAAAA